>CACKRE030001388.1:0-15562 GCA_902602495.3 Ectocarpus sp. CCAP 1310/34 | reverse complement strand
CGATTGGCCATCGGTGATCGGTCCTGTGGGAACAATGCTCCGTCCTCTCGAGGACGTGTGGTCAATGGTCTAACCGCTAAGGCATGCAAAACATAAGAGTACGCCCCCCCCCCCCCCCCCCCAGGACACCCACCGGAAGTAGTGTTCCTTGTTTTTTTTCGTGTTTTCCTTTTCTCGCCTGCGGTACTAGTTTCGTCCTTTCATCGAGCGCATACCCTTGTTGCTTATCAGCGACGTTTTGACACAGAGGGTGGCAAGATTGGCCGTTTTCTTAGAACACCGCCCTCGGGTTTAGGATGACAACGCGACATACGCTCCGGTTGACGGCGGCCACCGCCTGAATAACAGCGTCATCCCCGACCTGAGAAGCGTCGAATTGAGAAGCCCCCCCAACCTCTTCGTCCTCTCGAGAACGCGTGGTTAATGGTCTAACCGCATGCAAAACATGAGTACCCCCCTCCTACCCCCCTCCCCGATTCCTCAAGGACGGCGCGGATGCTTTTGACCTGGGAGGCAGCGATGGCAACCCCGCCCCTTCCCCTTCTTCCGTGGGAGGGACGACGACGACCCCCTCTGGCAGCGCGCTCGGCGTCGGCGGTAGCTTCAGCTGGAAGTTCGCCTCCTCCTCCTCCTCCTCCTCCTCCTCCGCCACCGCGAAAGCCTCCTCGGCCCCCTTGCCTGGGAACCCGACGGACGTGGACGTCGGTGGTAGCGTGCGAGCCTCTGGAATCGCTTCAACAAAGAACGGGCTGGATTCGCGAATTCCCGCTTATGTACTGCCGCAAGCCTCGTTTGCCGGAGCGGCGGACTCGACTGCAGCGTCGGCGTTGTCATCAGCAAACGGGAGCAAGATGTCGACGGGTGCCGCGGTGGTGCCGGCAGCGTCGGGTGGAGGTGCGTGTCGCTCTGTGACTGGTTTGGGGATGTTTTTTGGCCTTGCTGTCGCCCTGCTTCATTGATCAGCTTTGGTGTGTGTGGGTGTGTTTTTTTGTGTCGCGCCATTGTTGTTGTTGTTGTCGTACGGAAGTGGTTGTTCTCTCTCTGTCTGTCTCTCGCTCTCTCGCTCTCTCGCTCTCCGGTATCTGTCGATCTCTGCCTCTCTCAAACGAATTAGTTGTCCTGTGGTTCGTTGTTCTTTTTTCCATGCGTGGCGTTGGCCCACCCCCACTCGCTCTCAGAACTACAATAGTACGTTACGCGTCGTTTTCGTGCCGTGCGCCGCCACAGCATGGTCAAGAGTCGCAAACGCCGCCTGCCCGGAGATGGAAAATGCAGGAGGGAAGGCTGTTTCGACAAGCGGCGCCAAGGGTTCGCCACCGACCCCGTCCGTGGTCGGCGCTGGCGGCTCGACGCCTGCCACTGCGGTCGGTAAACCCCGCTTGGACTGGGGCATGGGAGCCGTTTCTGCGGGCTTCGTGCCCTCTTATTCCGCGGAGGTGATGTGAATGTTTTCGGTCGGTGAACGAGGAGGGTCGTGCATGCGAGGGATTGAGCTTGCTGTTGGAAAATGAAGCGCTGGGAGCGTAGTAGCGTGACCCCCTCTTTCGCTGGCTCGCAACATCGTCTCTGGCGGTCGTTATTTGCTTTCGCCTCCGAGAGTTGAAAACACCCCCGCCACCGACGTTACGCTACTCCAAGCAGAGCCGCCGCCAACGACGAGTCTGTATTTTCGCACGGAGGGTTTGCGTTGACCTTGAGCTACTGTAGTAAAGCGGAGGCTGGCCGATGTGGTCATGTCGTTATACATACTCTGTTTCTTTTTCTCTCTCAAACCGAAACAGGCGACGTCCTCCCCCCAGACGACGTCCGCGGCAGCGGTGTTAGCTGGAGAATCGCCGGGGACTCCGGCACCAGCGGCGGTGGGCGGTGGAACAGCGGACGCGGCACCCGCCCAACCGCCTACTCTGCACAAGAGGGTAAGTGGCAACACCGTTTTTTGGTCGTGTCTCGTTGTTGTTCGACCTCCTTGTTTTCGTGGTGTGCCGTTGTTGTTTTTTGTTTCAACGCTTGATGCGAGTTGTCCTCACCTCCACGGATTTGTCCCGCGTATGCCCGGTGTGCCAGGGATCTTGTGAGTACTGCGGTATTGCCCTTCTCATGAGGCCGGAGTGGTATTGCAAAACACGCGCACACGTCCCGTGTCATTAAATGGATTACGTACTTTCGAAACAAGAAGGATAACATGCTTTCCAGGAGTCACTGCCGTAGGAGGCCGCCACCCGAACGCGGAAAGTACGGGAGAAGACGAGGAATATTTCCTCAAGTACATTGGGGCGGAAGCTTGCTGACTTTTATCTCTCTATGAAGAGAAGGGTGGTGCCCCGACGCGATACGTGGCCAATGGTGCAGAGCCTCACGACAAGTGATGGTAAATGTCAGTGCCCGTTCTTATATCGCGGTGGGTTTTGTTCGTGTCTTGAGCAGGGCTCCAGGAGGCTAGACTGGGGCATGGGTATCGGGTCCAAGCTGTCGGCGGACGAGAAGGCCACGGAAGCGGCAGCAGCGCTAGCGGCCGAAAAGGCGGCAGCGGAGAAGGCGGAGGCCGACGAGGCCGCCGCTGCAAAGAAGGCGGCGGAGGAGACTGTTGCTGCGGCGGCGACGGCGGCGGCACCGCCGAAGGCGCCAGAGGTTGCTTCTGCCGACCAGAGCAACGCAACGTTTCAAGTCGGCGATGCTGCCACCGCCGGTGCTGCGCAAGACGGCGCTGTTAAAAAGTTTGCTGCTTCGAAAAAGCCTGCCACTGCTGCTGCTTCTGCTGGGGAAGAAGACTCGAGTGCCAGAGGCGCATCCGCCGACGGCGCTGCTGCTACGTCTTTGCCACCCTCGACTTCCAGCAGCGGATTTGATCAGACGGCAGCGGCAAGCCCGCCAGCGCCGGTGGCGACGGGAGCACCGCCGAAGACGCCCGTCGAAGCAGTGGGCCGGCGGAAGAAGGAAGGCGGCGTGGCGGCGGCGAGTGCGGGTAGCGCTGGAAGCTTGAAGCGGAGGCCGCCGCAGCAGCCGCGAGTTGAAGACTTTGCCAGTGGTGGCAGTAACGGAACGGCAAAATCGCCCGCCTTGTCGCCCCCCGCGGCAGGTGTCTCTCCGCGGACAATATCGTCGTCAACGCCGCCCTCGGCTGATGCCACCACCGGCGGCGCTCGAAAGGCCATGAATGAGTGTGGCAACGCGGCGAACAGTGCTGTCGACGGCGGCGGCGGCGGTGGCGGCAGTAGCAGACGGCAGGAAAGAGGCAGCGGGGAGGTTAGGGTGGGGGGGCGCGGGGGGGGAGGGAAGGAGCAACAGCGGATGAAGCGAGCGGGCTCTGATTCCGGCAAGAAAGTTAAGGAAGGGTTTGCGCCAGGGCCGCAGAAGCGTTCGTCGAGCGATGGGATCGTGGAGGGCTTCCCGAACAAGACCGGTCAGTGTATGTGTGTGTGACTTTTGTATTAGGATCGACCGCTTTTGATCATCTATATTTGTATGGAATGACATGCCGACCGGAGGCATTGTTTCGATCCCATCGCTGCTGATGTGGGACATCCAAGTCTGGTCCAACGCCAGGACCGTTGCGTCTACCCAGTCTGGGTTTACTGTTTTCTCCACGTGAAGCGGGTAAGCATCTGGCCACCCGCCAGACAAGTTGCAGCGGTCCTAGTTGTTGATCGTCCCTTGATGCAGGGACGGGAAACGGAAGTTGGGAGAGATGGTTGCAGCTCTTCTCGAATGCCGTCGGCATGGAAGATAAGGATAAATCCCCGACCCCTTGGGCCCCAAAACAGTGGTGCCCATTCTAGACTATTGAACGCTCGAACCAACCGGTTCAAGGACGCTGAACGATCCTTTTGACCAATCATCTGTTGTGTGTTTAGTGTGTAGCGGCTCGTTCGTCGTTTGTTTCGTTTGTTTTTTTCAATAGGAACAACAGCACAAGCACCAGCGTCAGCAGCAGCAGGTGGATCCCCGAAAACCCCGCATCCTCCGGCACCGTGCCCACGGAAGCACGAGAAAGACGGACCCGCCGCCGCCGCCACCGCTGCGACAACGGCCGGCGGGACCTCGAAAGATCAGCGCCGGGGAGAACCGGAGCGGCTGATGCACATGTCGGAGCGGCGCAACAACAAGAGCGAAGGGAGTGGCGGCACTGGGGGCAGCGAGGACCATCCCATGGTCGACGGCGACCTGAAGCGAGCGGGGGAGGAACCTGCGAGGCGTGGGGGGGGTGGCAGGGTTTCAGCACCAAACGGCGGTCACCACGGCAGGGAAAGACGCCCCCGTCGTAGCGCCGATGCCGCGGATTCGGGAGTGAAGACGCCCAAGGTGCCGCCGGTGGCCCCCACCTCGAAGGACGGGCAAGCGAAGGCTGCAGTTGGCGGTAGCGCTCCGACGACAGCAGCGGCCGGAGCGGCCGCCGGCGGAGCAGGAGGTGCAGGCGGCGGCCGCGCGAAGGAGACCAGCAATGCAGCAGCGCGGCAGTGCCATCCATCGAGAAAGGAGCTCCGGCGGCTCACGTCCGGAACGGAGGTCGAGGAGCGGCGGACGCTTGCCGCCCTGCGCGACCTAGAGGCTTGTCTGGAGGAAGGCAGGATAGCTGCTGCTACTGCCGCAAGTACACCGGCGGTAGAGGCGGAGAAGGCTCTAGTCGTCCCAGACGCGAGCTCCTCGCAAGCAAAGAGCAGCCGGGAAGCGAACAACCCTGGCACGGAGGAGATCATCCCTAGCAGCAGCAGCGCCAACGACGACGGCGGAACCCTCACGCCTGCCGTCGCGGCCGCCGCAGCGACCGCGGTTGCTGCCCTCCCAGCGGAGCTGGCGACGGCGTTGGGGCTCGCGGAAGGCGACGGCAAACGGGGTGAAGGCGGCGGCAGCAACCAGCCGGCGGTCGCCGGCGGCGGCGGTGTCGGGTTGGACCACGAGGGCAGGAATGGCTTCTCTCCTCCACACGTGGACCTCGTCCGGCAGGCGAGAGCGTCCGTGGAGTTCCGGGTGGCTCGCCGGAGACACAAGGGAGAGCTGGAGAACGCAGCTGCTGCCGCGGCCACGCTGGTCGTCGGCGGCACCCCAGGCCCTCCTGTAGGGAAAGCGGCGGGAGCAGCGCCGGTGGCGGTGACGGCACGTAGTGAGCATGGCGGGCCAGACGAAGCATCAGCCAAAGGTCTTCCCGGACCGTCTCAGTCACCGCCTGCCGTCGTGGCGACTGAACGCGCAGGGGCATCACCCGGCTCCAAAGCCGCGGCCGCTGCCGCTGCCGCCAGGAAAGGGCCGAGCGGCCTCCGCACTCGGGTACCCACCGGCGCGCCGGTGTCCCACCTCTTCCGCGCCCGGGTGGACGCGGCGCCGGGGGGCGTCCCCAAGTCCGGCCGCGACGTGGCGATCGCCAGGGTCATGCGGGAGAACCAGGCGAGAGCTGTCGCGGCGCAAGCCGAGTTAGATGAACGATTGCTGGGGCTGCCGCGGAACACGTCGCCATCGTTGTCGGGTGAAGCAGCAGCAGCAGCAGCAGCAGCGCAAGCTTCGGCCCTTGGGACGGCAGCGGCGGCGGCGGCGGGAACGACGGCCGCGGTGGCGGCGTGGAGCACGTCAGAGATCCACGCGGCGCGCCTTCGGGAGCTGAAGCCCGTGATGACCCGGGCCATCCGGCGGCGGCAGCTGGAGCTTCGGCGGCGCTGGGAGAAGCTCGGCGACGAGTACGCGGGCCTCCACAACGCCTGGCACGTGGACATGCTCCGCTGGGAGGAGAAGATGGAGGAGGAGGAGGCTAAGGAAGCCGCCGCCGCGTCCGGCGGCGCCGGAGAGGGCGACGACGGGGACGCGGCGTGGGGGCCAAGCGGCGGTTGCGGCGGCGGCGGTGGCGGCAGCGGCGGCGGCGGAGGAGGAGGAGGCCATGGCGCCAGCCTCAGGAGCGAGCGCAGGGGGGGGCGGCGGCTTAGCGACGTGGTCCGCTCGGACTACGAAGAGGCCGAGGTGGTGAAGAAGTTCGAGGACAAGCACAAGGAGGAGGAGCGCATTCGCAAGGGGGCCGTGGAGGTGCCGTCCATGCTGACCGCGGTGGAGCGGCGGCAGCTGCCGGAGTATCGGGACTCGTGGAACTCGAGGGGCACGACTGACGCGCTCCCGGCGAGATGCCGCGGTCTCCCCGCGGACGCGGCGTGCCCGGCAGGGTGCAACTGCCCCGCGGCGGTCGAGGCCGAGCGGAAGCTGTTGAACCTCTGGACGGACGTGGAGAAGTGCATCTTCCTGGACAAGTTCCTGCACCACCCGAAGAACTTTATGCGGATAGCCTCGTTCTTGCCCAGGAAGTCGCCCGAGGACGTGGTTCAGTTCTACTACGACAGCAAGACGTCGATCGATTACAAGACCCTGCTGAAGGAGGCCGTCAACCGCAACAAGGTCAGTCGACGAACCCCCTTCTGCGTGGCTGTTTTTTTTGTAGGTGGTGGTGGTTGCTGCTCTGCCTTTGTTTGGACTCTATGGCTAAAATATTTTTATTATTGTTATTATGGTAGTGTAGTGGCGGTCATGTGCTGCTGCTCCGTGTTTAGGATGCTGAGAGGTAAATCGTCTTTCCCCCGCCAGGCTTTGCTCTTGGCGGGGCGATGATGCGGTCAGTCCCTGTCCACAATAGGCTGTGAGCGGTTGCTTGAGGCTTGCGAATCGCCTGCAGCGCGCGCGCGAAGTTCGTGTCGCCGGAAAAGAAGTCGAGCATGCACACAGGAATATAAACCATGACGCCGCCCTCACGCGTACCATCAAGCAAGCGTCGCCGCGGTTGATGTTGTTCAACCGGTCCATGGGCCATGGCTGCCGTTGCTCTCCTTCTGGTGTGGTACTACCCCGCCCGCCCACACACACACAGATCCCTTTGGAAGCATTTTCTCTGTTCAAGCGGCACTGAGACTGACGTCTCGTCGTTTGTCAGCTCGTGAGACTGCCATCTTGTCATTGGTCCGCCGGTGAGCGCGTTCGAATTAAGAAACAAGCACACGACGTAACCGCACCCTCCAAACCCAGGGCTACGCCGGGCAGTGGAACGCCACCTTCAAGGCGATCCGCAGCGTCGGCGCCAAGGTGTCCATCGACGAGGACGGCCAGCCTTTCTTCCCGGTGCCTCAGCGGGACGACTCCTTCGCGACGGCCGACATGCACCCGCCCTCGAGGACCCGCCCGCTGCTTGACATTCAGCGCGAGGCCCTGTCCCTTGCCTGCTCCGGGGAGATCGTTGGGGCGGCCGCGGCGGCGGCCAAGACGCAGGTCTCCGAGGCGCTGCTGCGCCGTGCCGTGGCGGCGGCAGGTATCCCGCAACAGCACCAGGAGTCGCTGGCGACAGAGGGCTTGGACCTGCTGAGCCCCGCGGAGGTGCAGGCCGCGGCCGCCCGCCTGCCGCCGCCGGCGATCAACGTGGCGGCTTACCGCCTGTGCATGCGGTCGTTCCCGCCGCCCGGCGACTGCGATGGCGACGGCGACGGAGGCATCATCTACGCCGCCCTGGATGTCGCCGCGGCCGCGGGCGGGGCGGGGTCCGGCGCCGGGAGGTTCAACGAGGGCGCGATCATGCCGTACCGATTCTCGGATGCCAGGGTTACCGGCGTTCCCGATGAGCTGGCGCCGCCACGCTCGGCTTCTGCGGCCGCGGCCGCGGCGGCGGGGGACGTCACCGGGGATGACGTCGACGCTCCCTACGAACCCGATCGTCTCAGTGGCGGCGGCGTCCGCGCTTTGCACGATGGGGGCAGAGGGGGCAGAGGAGGGAGGCGGATGGGCGGGCCAGGGTCGCAATCATCATCGGCGTATCTGGCGGCAGCGGCAGCACGGGCCGTCGGGGAGGAGGCCAACGACGATGACGACGACGAGTTCGGGGATGCCCTGGGCGGGGCGGGCCGGGGGTTGGGTCGGAGGGGCGGGATGTCACCGGGAGAGGAAGGAGGGGGCGGCAGGGCGGGTAAGGGGAAGCGGGGGCTGTCCAGGAGGAAGTCGGCGACCGGCGGGCAGGAGGACGGGGGGGCCGGGGGGAGCACGCCGGGGTCGGCCGCCGGGGCGCAGCAGAGGCCGCCCTCCACGAAGGGAGCTAAGTGGACAGTGGAGGAGAGGGAGGCGTTCTTTAGCATCCACGACGCGCGGCCCGGGAACAAGGAGTGGGAGCGGTACGCCGAGCTGATCCACACCAAGACGCCCACGCAGGTCAAGACGTTCTACACGAACTCGAAGAACAAGAACCTGCTCGAGGCTGAGGCGATCACGGTCCGGAAGGACAACCTAAATCGGAGGGACAGGCAGATGGCCGAGGTCTCGGCGATTGCCGCAGCGGCCACCGCGGCTCACCAGCAGCAACAGCAGCAACAGCAGCAGCTGCAGCAGCAACAGCATCAGCACCAGCAGCAACAGCAGCAACAGCAAGCGAGGGGGGCGGACGCTTTTTTCCAGCAAATGCACATGGCCAGGCAGCAGCAAACACAGCCGCAACAGCAGCAGCAAGACGTGCATGGCCCAGACATGCGGCGGATGTCCCCCGAAGCTCTGCACAGGATGCCGTACGGGCACATGAGCATGGTGCACATACCTGGAGCGTCGCAGTGCGGTAGTGCCGGTGGAGGTGGCGGCGGCAGTGGCGGAAACAGCGGTAGCGGAGGGGGGGGCTTCGGAGCGGCGGCGGCGGCAGCGGCGGCGGCAGCGGCTGCCGCCGCCGTGCATAGAGGACCATGGGCCAACTTCATGCCCCCCCACCAGCGACAGCATCACGCCTCCCCTCATCTTCACCCGCCGCGAACCCCGCAGCAGCAGCAGCAGCAGCAGCAGCAACATCAGCAGTTCAGGGGTGGTCGCGACGTGGGCGGGGGAGCTGCCGCCGCTGCCGCCGCTGCCGCCGCCGCTACTGGCATGCGTCACCCCCAGCAGCAGCACCATGGCCGACTTTCTCAACAGCGGCACCATCGTGAAGGAAGCGGTGGTTCGCCCAGAGGAGGAGACTACGAGGAAGGGCCTGGAGGCCAGTACAGAGCGACGGCGGCGGCGGCGGCGGCGGCGGCGGCTGGAGGGGGGGCGGGAGGGGCGGGAGGTACATCGCCGGAGGAGTACTACGGGAGCATGATGGCCTATGGTATGGCCCACCACCACCATGGTGCGATGGCGGGTCAAGGTTATTTATCTAGGATATTCGCGAAACCGTACATAATGCCGTGTTTGCGTTCAGCGCTTTTTTATGGAACGCCGTGCTGTTTTGTAGCCGACAATGCCGTATGTCCTTGTGTGATGACGGCAGTGTGCTCACGTATTTTTGTTGTCGTCTGTGCATGACGGGTGCGTTCGACGTTGAGATCATGGTCACCTTGGCACGTTGGCACGCTTGCGGCGTTTTGTCCCGGATCGTTGTCGTCCACCAACGTACAATGCAGAGAACAAGGCACAGGCCTCGTTTGTGTTTGTGTTTCGGAGGTTGTGGCTTTGATGTTGCGTGTGACCACTGTCCGGTAACAGTGTTATGACCCCTCACGCGTCGGGGCTTGGGTTTCCCAGCCAGAGGGGCCCAGTCGAGAGGAATGGCGCTTACGAGACTTGGCAATGTCGGTAGTCTCTTGTGCGTTGTTCTTCGTCTCTCGATGACGACCCGACTGCTGTTGTGCTCTGGCGACACGCTGCTGCTGTGTGCCTCAGGCCCTCTTCACCACGGCGCGTACCCAGGTCACCACCACCCCCAGCAGCAGCACCTGTTCGCCGGCTTCGCGCCCCCGCCCTCCCTGTTCCAGCACCCCCACATGCAGCAGGTAAACAGAACGGCGTGAAGATGCGGATCTTGGCTGGCTCAACAAAGTTTGTGTTTTGCGGGGTGTTGCCGTTGCTACGGTAGTTCCGCAGCGACCGCCTACCCATTGCGGTCCGTCTATGTCGTTGTCGTTGCTGCACGTGCTTTGTTGTCGCGGCCCCACGAACTTGCGGGCGCGCATCTCAACAAGGGAGTATGCCTAGAATTATTTTACTTTCTGTTACCGGAAACTAATCATCCTTTCAGGCACATACACGAGCAAGAGGACACGTCGGATTTTTTTCCTTTTTTTTTTAGCGACACTCTTTCCGGATATTCTCTGAATGGTAAGCTTGTGTGGTGCCTCATGTGTACCGTAGGAGCAGGGACTACCGCACGTAGCAGCCCTTGCCGCGGCCGGCCGCCATGTGAACAGCGTGGAGTCGGAGCGAGAAAAATCTGCCGTCATCGCCGCTGTAAGCCAAGGGTTTCCAGACAAGGCCTCTTCGGGTCGGGCTGGGGACGGGGGAGGACCAGAGCAGCACTTGGTAGCGCCTGAAGAGGGCGGGGGGGAGCTGTCGTGGGCACAGCAGCAGCAGCAGCAACAGCAGCAACAGCAGCGGTCCTTGTCACCGATGCACGTTTCTCACGACAGTGGGGCTATGGATGGCGTCAACCCTCAGGTGATTCGTTTGATTTTCTGTTATCCCACGTAGGTTTGAGGGCGAGTTTGCAGATGCTTCGTGCGCTTAAAACTCTCTTTGACTTTTGATTCCTTTTGTTTTAATGTACCATCGTACAGTAGTAGCATGAAGCTTTTTTTGGGGGGTGCAACGCGTCTACATTCCTTTGGCGAAAGCGTCCATTTAGCGTAAGGCGGGGTACCAAGAACACCGCCAAGAACAACCGTGCTATTTTTCTACTCGTACGAGCAGCTGCAGCTGGAAATGGCGGGCCAGCCCACGGGCGTAGTGCTAACGCGTACGCATGTATCGTCCTTCCCACCTCTTGGCCCGCTTACAACAGCAGCAGCAGCAGCAGCAGCAGCAGCAGCAGCAGCGGCAGCAAGGAAGATGGCGTGAACGTGATGCGAGCGCGAGCGAAAGCGTACGCGGAGACAGGTCATCGCCAGTGGGCGAGGGAGAGGGCGGGTCTCTAAGGTGCGAGCACAAGCCAGGCAGTCACCAATCGCGTTCAACGACCCACACGGTTCCGCTTGCACCACGGTAGTCAAGAGTTGAGGAATCGAAATCGAGCGCAGCTGACCACGACTCGCCCGATGACGTGCCGGGGGGGTGACGCACAGACAATGGTTGCAGGCTCCGATTTGTTTCGTTGTACACTTTCGCCTTACCACCACCTTGCCTTGCGACCTCCCCCCCTTCCTCTGTTCTGCAGGCAATTTTACGGAGACCACCACCCCCACAACCACCAACAGCGTGAAACCGCCGCGGCGCCAACACTTGGGGGCGCTGCTGCTACCAGCTCCTCAGCCTCAGCCTCCTTCGCCGGGAGCAACGTCGGCCCCAGCGGCTCTCCCCGCACCGGCCCCGTAGGCCAGCCGGGCTCTTCGCGGCGTTTCCCCCCTCCGGCGGCGGGGTCGAACGCCGTGAGCAGCGCGGCAGCGGACCCTGACGCGGCCGCCTCCGCCGCCGCCGCCGCCGTTGTAACGGAGAGTGTGGCCTCTCCTCTGCACCTCTTGGGACTCGCCGCCGCCGCTTCCAGCAGCATCCAGGCTAGCGACGGGCCGGTGTTGCCACCCTCTTCTGCTGCTGCTGCTGCTGCGGCGGCGGCGGCGGCGGCGGGAGGCGGGGGGGCGAACATGCATCACCTCCACGATCAGCACCAGCAGCGTGGCCGCCATCTGGCTGGAGGGGCTGGGAGCTTGGGCACGAGCGGGAGCGGGAGCGGGAGCGGGAGCGGGAGCGGGAGCGGGAGCGCGGGGGCGCCGCAACATCATTCTCGGGGCCCGGCTCCGCCGCCAACGACGACGCAGCTTCCGTCGCTGTTGCCGTTTGCAGACGCGGTGCTGAGGTCGCGCGGGGGAGACAGCAGGGGGAGCACGAAGGTGGAAAGTGGAGGCGGCGGCGGAGCCGGCGGCGGCGGTGGGCGCGACGCGGGGGCAACGGGGTTTGGGGCGTTCCATGCCCGGCAGGTGCGTTTTTTTTCCTTGATGTTCTTGTTCTGTCTCTTGGTATCATTGTACGTGAAGATGTTTTGTGTGGAATACAATGCTGCGTTTCTGGCGCGGTTGTGTTTCGCAGCAAGCGAATGTTGCTGATTTTTGTGGCGGTACAACACGACCTTGGTCTTGACAGCTCTACTCAACCCCCCAACTGTTTTTGCGCTGTGGTACGATTGTTGACCGGTCTTTTTCTCTGCCAGGAGCAGTCGGCCCAGCCCCAGCGACATCACTACGAGAGCTACGAGCATCAGCGGTCGGGGTCCGCAGAGATGCACCCGTCGTTGGCGGCGCAGGCAGAGGGCCGCGCCTACTACAACCACGCCGCCGGTGAATCGGACGGGAGTAGTATCCATCACCATCACCACCGCGGCGGCACGGGGAATAGCGGTGAACGACCACCGTCGCTGCTTCACACGGCGGCTGCCCCTGTCGCCGCTCACGACAGACTGCACCATCAGCCGCACGGCGGTGGCATCAGTGCAGGGAGAGACCGGACGTCGGCCGTCCNCCGCCGCCGCCGCGGCCGCCGCCGCCGCGGCCGCCGCCGCCGCCGCCGCGAGCGGGAACGGTGGCGCTCCGACGGCTGCCGCGGGGTCAGCGCCCTCGCTGGGGAACAAGGGCGCGAGGGACGCAGCGGCGGCGGGGGCTCCGGTGGTAGGGGAGGAGGCCGCGCGGGCCATGACGGCCCTTGGGCCGAACGCGCCGCGGTGGATGTTGAGCATCGACGAGAGGAAGGTGGAGCGGCCGAGGTCACCGCGGGGCTCCTCTGCTGCTCGCTTGACTCCTGCCGAAGATCAAGCGAGGATGGGAGGTACGGCTGCTGCCGCGGGCTCTGGTGCTGTGCAAGCGGCTTCGGAGGAGCCAAGAGGTGCTGGCCGGAGAGACTGGGGTGGTAGTGTTGGTGTTGGTAGTGTTGCTGAGAGTGGGGAGGGCGGCGGCGGCGTTGGGGGTGATGTTGTCGGGGGGGCGTCTGTTGCGCCGCAGTCGGGGCAGCGTATGGAGGGCGGGCGGGCGGGTGGAATGCAGGGTGAGGAGGGAAGGGGGGGCGGTAGAGCTAGCGGTGGGACAGCGGGGGGGGTTGAGGCTGGCGGAGTGCGCGGTATCGCGGGCCAGGAGGGGGGAGGGCGGGGGTCGGGAGCCAACTCTTCTACAACAGCGACGTCGATCGCACCAGCGTTCAACCGCTTACCGATGGTTGATAGCGAGCAGGCAACGGCCGCCATGTGCGCGACGGAGCCGCCTGGGTCCGGAGGCGTTGCTGCTTCAAAAGCCGGCGGTGATGCGCAACCAGGGTCGGTCTACGCTAGCAATCACTTGTCAGTAAGGATTCCAACACAAGGCGGGGGGGGGGTTGTTAACGGTGCGTCCCCCGAGGGAGCGAGGAGAGGTGAGAAGCGCCCACGCCTTTCAGAAGGGGAGGGGTTTGAGGGGTTTGCCTCTGCCGACCCTGCTGCTTCTGGTATGGACACTTCGGGTGCTAATGCTGCCATGGATAGTGGAAGGTAGGGGTGCCGGATGCGGGCGAGGGGAAACAGCGACGTCAATGTGGAGGGGGGCTCGTGGGAAGTACAACCCTGTCTGGCGTGGTGTGACAGTCTACGTTGAAATTTCCTCCTTGTGATTTGTGGTGTTCTTTCCACATGTGCTGCCGAACGCGTGTTGCCTTCGGCGTATGTAGTGTAGTTTGGCCGCGGTCACAGTGCCTGTCTGCTCGCGTACAGTAGTTCGGTTGTTACCGTTGGAGTTATCCGGTCTGTCGATTTTGGTTCATTGGAGAGTACTGGGTGTGGGAGAGAATTGGACGTTTTTTTTGGGCGGTTGGATGATTTTCAGTTTTTTTGTTTTTTATTGTGTTGGTGTGACGTATGTAATGCTGTGGGTCTTTAATGTTGTTTCGGGATGTTCTTTGTTTCGACTACAATCATGACGCTTAGCCAGCGGTGGCCATTAGTAATAGTGTTTTCAGTATGCGTCATGGGACGAGCGACAAACAGATAAGCATGAAGGAAAACTTTTGAACTCCCCCCAAAAACTGATTGCTTCGGTTGTGGTGAAGTTCCGAGAGTGATTCCGGCCCAAGCAACACATGGCGCCGCCGGGAAGGTTGGTGGGGGNGGGGGGGGGGGGGGGGGGGGGGGGGGGGGGGGGGGGGGGGGGGGGATCGCCCGGCCGAGGGCCATAGGTTTCGTTGGGGAGTATTTAGAAGTATCACGTAGCATGTCGACCGCACTGAATCAAACAGAGCAGAGCAGAGAGTGGCATCCGTTCGTTCGTCGTTCTGGGGCGGTCGGGCAATAAAGTACCCTTTGTTGTCGTCGCACGGCCTTCTCCAGGTAATAGCGTGCTGCTGTTGGTGCACAACACAAACAACCATAGGTTCGTAAGAAATTCGGGATGTGAAGAGTCAGTTTATTTGCTTGTAGAACGTGCCCTGAAACTGACCCCCGTTACGGTCTTGTTCTGACTCCCAAAAAAGCATTCCCCCCGAGAAACAAGTTGACATCCATCCCCACGGTTGTGGTTCCACCGCGCAGCGTCCCACTCTGATTGATGCGTGTGGTAAATCGCGGCTTGCGGGTGTGGCGGTGATGATCTGATTAAAAGCTTACAGGTTGCCCGATTGTGGGCCTGCGGCTTTCTTCGCGCTTCCGGAAACGGATTTTTTTACTCTTTGTGGTGTAGAGACGGACGCGAGTCGTCGGGGAGAGTTGCGAGCGCCCCGTGCAATTTAATTGGGACGTGGGCCCCCGTCGAGCGAGCGAGGAGGAGCAGACTGCGAATGGTAACTCCGATAGTGCTGCCTGCCTCAAAACCTAGGTAATAGTCATCAGTTGGGGGGTATGGGTACATCATCTTTCTACAAGTCATTATCCAAGGCGTGTTGCAAACGATTTCTCATCCCGACTAGGCCATCATCGTGCATGCATGCATTCCTTCAGTTGCTATGTTACGGTCTGTTGATGATTCATGTTATCTAAGGTTATTTTACTCCCCAGCCCCCGCTCTCTGTTCCGAGAATGGTAAATCGTATATAGTCCGTGCACACCAAAAAATCCAATTTTTTCCCAGCACAAATGACAACTTTTCTCTGCCCACAGGTGGTTGTTCCGAAATCTGAAAGTACCGGAAAACGCCCTGTTTGCAGGTGCGCCTGCAAATTGCAGGCGCATCGCGTGACGCATGACGGAGAGTTATTTTATTTTTATTTTTTTCTTGACTTTTTACCGGCGCAAAACCGGAAAAACTTGAATTGTTTTCGCAGGGGTTGTTGTTGTTTCTCACGTTAGCTCTAAAAAAAAAAAGATTGGGAGCCCGTGGTCTCAAAACCCGGCATACACGACCCCACGAAGAGACAGAAAAAAATAGGGTACAAAAACCACTTGGAAGAGAAACAANAGAAAGACCAGCTACCGCACCAAACGAGAAAGAGCGTCGAGGAGACCGATCAAAATAAAATAAAAGGAGAACGGGGAACGCTTCCCACACCCGCCTACAACGCCGGAGGGTTCCGTGCCGGGTTCCCGCCGACCAGGCATCCCCCGCCCTGCACCACACCCCAGGGGGTGCAGCAAGACGGGGGGCGAAAGACAAACACATATACATTCCCACAAAAAAAATAAAAAATCGAAGGACAAAGTACACCAGTACCAGGTACTACAGCA
>CACKRE030001386.1:116748-171593 GCA_902602495.3 Ectocarpus sp. CCAP 1310/34 | reverse complement strand
TAGGCTCTATCTCCTCGGCCCCGGCTCCGTTGTGGACTCAAAATACATTCCGTGAAAGCTGTGTCCAGTAGGATTACAACAAACTTGGTTTGAGGTCGATCCGAGCTTTCTACGCCGAGTTAGACGTGTTGTCCCAAATAGCCGTGATATATATTTTTTAATTCGATTGTTCGCGAAGGACAACCAACCCCCTCTGCAACGGATTATTTGAAAATGCCCGACACTCCTCCTCCTGCTGGCCACCTGCTTCTGTAGGTGGCAGCACCGCACACACGAGGCTTTGTGTTGTTGTGGCAGGAGCATTGGTCTTGTGTTGTCGACTTAGCGAGCTTCAGTGGTCCTACATGCCGCTGTGCGGGCGTCGACGTTTACGTCATTAGTCTAGACTAGTCCAGGTCGTATTTTTGATACCATCTGCCTACTGATGTCTAGTCTATACTCTGCCGTTCTTCTTCAGACAGACGACTAGTCTAACAGTAGAACCTCTACCCGCTCGTAAATCGATACTGATGCTTCTCCGCACTCTGTCGTTACACGAGCTAACAGGCACACACATGTCGTACTCACTTTCTCAGCTGAAGTAGAGGTCAACCCGCTGGTGTGCATGTTTGAGCAGTTTCCTGTGACAGAATCTGCCCACTGCCCACCTCAAGCGAAACACCAAGCGGCACCAATTGCACCGCATGGATATAGGTGAAACCGAACCAACCAAATGCAGAGCCCTGCGAGCCGAGAGCCGAACCGTTGTGTTGTCATAAGTCCAGTGAGCTCCATAGGCCGAGGGCACCTTATCCAGCTCCAACCCTATGAACCAATATGAAACCTCTGAGCTTTGACACGCGGCTGTCCCAGGTACACGTACCCAAGCTCCCACACTACTGGTCTATTATAGTGGGTAACCTCGCATCCTGCTAAGGGCCAGGTCATGGGTTCGAGTCCCGGCAGAGTGAGATTTTTCTCACTGAATAAATCCTAGTCTAGGATGAAAGCGACGCGCTGCAAAGCTCGTTGTTAGTAAACCATAATCGACTTCGTAAGTCGCAAGGGAAGGGATTGCTGTACCCTTGTCGCGATAAAAATACCTCAGGCAGGAACCGCAGGAGGGGGTCCAGCCCCCCCCTCCTACGTGACCCCGGTTGGGTCGTCTAGCTAGTAGAAGTGGAGGATAGGTACCAGAGGGGCAGACGACAGAGTCCAATGATGGGAAAAAAAAAAAAGAACTACTGACAGTTTTCCCAAATCACCCATGGGCGGCCGATGGGTGACCCATGGGTCATCCCATAGGTCGTTGAGAAGACTGTAGAGAGTGTGGGAGACCCCACGTACCAGGTACGTCCGTGGCGCCCGAGATGTTTTCCACCCAACCAAGTGTCCCCGGTACAAAGGGAGCCGGAATGGTAGACCCGAGAGTATCGTTACGCATGTGCAGATGACAACCTACATATGTCGTAGACTATGGCACCGTACAATCGACACCAAAAGACTGATTTAATGGAAGCGGTCGTCGTCGTTACGGGGAATGCCCCTGAATGCCGCTAAAGTAAATGTGGACGTTGCAAAGGTCGCCGAATACATCTTCACGGCACGACATAGACTATTTCTGAAATTCGACGTTATGGCGAAGATGCACATGTTCTCAGTTTGTCCAGGCTTAAGTGGCCGAGGGGCAGGGCAGGCCTGTAACCCCCGGACGTGACGGTCGCCCTTCTGTCAAACAAGAGGATGGCAGAGCTATCGTGCACGCCACAACACTAACTCCCCGTTGCACTCCTTTCGAGCAGGGAGCTCGTGGCGGTGGGAGATCGAGGTTAGGCACTTTTTTATCGTTCAGAAGACGCAGAGGATTACCAATACTATTACCTGCTACTATTTCAAGGGTAGCGGGGCCAAGTAGCCACGTGTGCCAACGCGCCGCCCTTGCCGGCTTTCACGGGCTCAACTCCGTACATCATGTTAGATGCGATTTATAGGGGAGTCTTCACGCCATGCGGCCCTTGGCCGATCGTGACAAACACGACAACAACATGGAGTTGGGTCGGGACTACCAGCAGCCGTAGGAGGTCTCACCAAACCAAACACTTCCAACACTTCGCGATTAGAACGAGAGAAGAACAGTAGTCTAGTCTTACATCTCGTAGTCAAATAATCTCGTTCGCAATATGGATCGCTGCGTGCAAGCACTTGGTCATGTGAGGATTCTCGACGGTACAATGAAAACTCCGCTGAGAAGCGATCTGTCTCAGCGCTGGGGGGAACATCTGTGACTCGATCCCAGCAGGAAGTGCTGAACCGTTCGCTTGGAGGCATGGTCTCGAGATTCAACTGTATCCATGTTTTCTCTTCTTTCTTCTTTCTCTCTTTTCTGTGCCAGATGGCCTTGTCTCTGCTTGCGTTGTGAAGTACCAAGATCGAAGCAAGGGGGTTTATTCTTTCTCTCCGGCCCGTGATGGTGACTCCTAGTCTCAGTTATTACCTCGCATAGCGCGCAGAGGGAGGGCGTGGAGGACTCCAGAATATCGNTTTCTGTGCCAGATGGCCTTGTCTCTGCTTGCGTTGTGAAGTACCAAGATCGAAGCAAGGGGGTTTATTCTTTCTCTCCGGCCCGTGATGGTGACTCCTAGTCTCAGTTATTACCTCGCATAGCGCGCAGAGGGAGGGCGTGGAGGACTCCAGAATATCGGTCGTTGATTTCTATTGACTTGCGGACCCCTCGGGGCCAGTTTATTTGAGTGTATCTTCGTTGTTAGGGTTAGTAAGTTAACCTGTGACCACGGGAATCGACCGCGTCGAGTGTTGGATCAGTACGTACATAGGATGGTACTGGGTAGAGAGAGATCGGAACGGTGTTTAATGTGAAGCCAACAACAACAAAAACAACAACAACGTTCTCGGACGCTTGCGGGAGGCGAGAAGAGACAAATGCTGGGTTTGGGAAGTCGAAACAAGATACCAACGTTTTCCCGACACTTACCAACAGTGGTGCGAATTCGAACCTGGCTTGTCTGCGGTAGTGCGTGAAAATATCGTATGTGATCGTCGCATGAGCATATCATGCGCAACTCGGTGATATGCTTCGAGAGGGAATGGGGCCCATACAGCTTTCCACATGTGGAAAACCGTGCTTGTGAGTGTTGACTTATGAACGTTTCCAAGTAGTGTGACATCGACACTTCGCAATCGCAGTGCAGCAGGTTGCCTCAATAGAAGTTCCCCGCCACGGGGTGCAGATGTAGCGTCATGCTCTCATCTGAGCTCTTGTCTGGGCGCAACAACCAGCCGGTTTGTTGATATGGGCCACGGTTGTTGGCGTGTGGCGGCCCATCCACCCCATTTATGTGGAACATAGTCTAGTCAAATTGATTGGGGCCGTGAGATTCAACACATTCTGCTGCGGCTTGCTACACAACGACACTTGAAAGAACAAGCCAATACTGACTGCCAAGCCTTCCACACACGCATGTACATTAGTACCAACCCCCTCGAAGAGTCGGCAACCCGCACATCACGTAAAGCAGACATCAACAAAAAACAAAAATAAGTTTCTACGTGAGAATTTTCCGCGTGCTCTCCGTTGTCCCCCCTCCTTCCTACGACCCCCCACGCCTTTCGAAATATTGCGCCGGGTAGCCAAGAACCAGCGCATCAGTTGGCTAACATGCCCCGTGTAATGGATGTCGACTTCGCGCCTGAACGATACCGCCCCCTGTTGCATCAGGGCGGCAGTGCTTTCATGGCAACCACGTCGAACACTATATACTTTGGTAGCATGTCACGTCTGCATGCAGACTAGAGTATCCCTCACCGCTTGAGTCCTTCCAAATCCGAGTCAAAAATGTAGCTAGTGAGTATAACACAGCATGTGAGTCCCCCTTTCACCATTGCTTCATCTGTACGTATGATACGTGGTAGCCGTTACCGTTCCCACGATTAACTTTCACACGCTCCAGACGAAGACTGGCTAACTCTCGGACGAATGATTCGTATCAGAAACCACGCCACAACCACAAACACCCCCGAACTCCCCACCAATCGCCGTGTGTCCTGAGACTGGCTAATCTGTTTTGACGATGCTACAGCATCTTCACTATTCTACTCGAGCGAGACTCAAGATTACTCACTACTCTGAATAACGTCGTAGCGCGACACTTTCAAAATACCTTGGAAATTGGAGAAACAAAGGGCAATTTGTGGTAAAACCAGTAAAAGAGTAAGCACACACTGACCCTTACAAAAAGGCATCCAACAAAAGCGGCGGCAAGCGCTACTCATCATGTGATGATGGTCGACACTTCGTCCCCGGCACACGTATTGCCCGAAAGCTCACAGAAACCGGAGTACCCGATTGTATTGCGCGCTGACACTCTAAAGTAGTATTCTAGCCCAGTCGTCAGGCCGGTGGCGGTGTAGGTAGTGTTGGACACGTCCGCGTAGCCAAAAGTAGAATCAGAAGGCACGTAGCTGGGTCAAACCACGACACAACCACCAGACAACGCACAAGGTGCAATCAGCATTTTGGGTGAGTGGATGGCACAGACATCTTCAGCAGCATATCTGAGTGAGCGGGTCCCTGGCCGTGGCTACGGCTTGTCGTCGGAGAGTCGATTGGACGGCTACGGCTTGTCGTAGGGGAGGATCAATTGGACTTGGCGACGGAGTAGGAAGTTATTTTTTGGGCATGCGATGCTCGTGACATAGACTCACTTCGTTCTATTCAAGGATGCGGGCTTGGAGTTGTGCAATATCAACATCCGTCTTCAACTCGGGTCGCCTGTCCTCAACTCGGGTCGCCTGTCCCTACCCTATCACGCAAGACTTGGTCTTCAATTTCAGCGCCGGACCGTCTGCCCTTCAACAACTCACCCAAGGCTCGTGCTCCACTGTATTCTGTACTCGTAGACGTCGTCGCCCCCGTCAGACCCCGGGTACACCCCCCCGACAGGAGTGGGGCAAATCGACGGAGTCTCCTCCGTGCCGAAGCAAGGGACACCGTGGGTCGGCACCAGCGGGAAATCCCACGAAATCGTGGCCGTGCCGGCGTCGCCGTTGCTAGCGACCAGTCCCACGGGAATACCCGGAGGTTGCTGGGACGGGTAGGAGGAGGTGGGGGACGCGGCACGGGCGACTCCTGCGCCCGCGCTGTTCTCCGCCGCGACTTTGATGTAATACCTGTCATTGTAGAGGCGGGAGGGATTTGTAGTTCGTCGCCGGTTGAAGTTGAAATATCACGTGGTGGATAGAATGGGGAACATACGAAGGTAGTGGGGCGGGCGGGAGTGATATATGGCACGGGAGGGTTGAGCATGGCCTGCAACGAGAGGCGGTCTGGACGTTGGATGGCATCCAAGTTGAAAGAGCTCACCTCCACTTCGTCCAGCAGTACAACGAGGTATCAAGAGGCTGGGAAAATTTCAATCTTAGAATTCACGACAACGCGACCAACCGCGCCTCTTGTTGCTTGAATTCAAGAACCGGCCAAGAGTTTGGAACAACACACCGGTCGCCCCCGTGGTCTAGTGGGTACGCCTCGCAGCCTGCCAAGGCCCAGGTCATGGGTTCGAGTCCCGACAGAGTTGAGTTTTTCTCGCTAATTAAATCCTGGTCTCCGTTGGAAGCGACGCGCTGCAAAGCTCGTTGTTCGTAAACTTGATCGACTTCATAATTCGCGAGGGAAGGGATTGCTGTACCCTTCTCGCGATAATATATATCTCAGGCAGGAACCGCAGGAGGGGGTCCAACCCCCCCCTTCTATGTGACCCCGATTGGGTCGTCTAGCTGGTAGAAGTGGAGGATAGGGGCCAGAGGGGCAGACGACAGAGTCCGATGATGGGAGAATAAAAAACAAATGTCTCTTACGCCAGCAGTGACGCTTACCTCCTGGACGTGCTGAGGTACTGGACCGTGTAGGCCCGCTCGGAAGAGTTCACCCTCGCACTACCAGAGTGCGGCGATCCCACAAGACTGTTGAATGACTCAGACACATCCCAGGTGATGAGGAAGGCTGTCACCTCGTCACCGCCATCGGAACTTGGAGGATAGAAGCTAGCCTGTAGATATAGTTAATTGTGAATAGAAGCACCGTTCAGTTAGTGGTGTGGGTTTCGATCTAACTGGTCTTCCACGCATCTGCAGCTGGCCATGAGCACAGGCAAAGGACAACGTATTTAATGATATTTTTCCCGGTGGAGTACACGGAGCTTGCTTGAAAGCCCGAGGGTATTCTGCCGCGAGGCTAGGCTATTCAGCGGCAACCACCACTGGGAAATACGTCGAATAGAACGGAATAATACCACAACACGCCACTGATGATGCACATACGAGGGCGGAAGTGCCGCTTACGCTGGATCCATGATCGCATAGCTTCAAACCAGCCTAGCATACACGTAGCACGATGGAGTAGTTGAAAGTTATTCGATGACACGAACAGAAGCTGGCAAGACCATGCCGCTCATCGGCGGATATTCACTGACCACGCCCTAGTTTCATCATCTGGTGCGCGACATATGGGAATCTCACCGTAAGCATGGTGTCAGAGGTGACTCCCAGCACGACGTCTGTAGGCGCTGTGGGTTCCTCGTACGGGTGCTGATACGTGGGACTGGAGCTTTGAGTGGCTCCATAGCCTAAGCTATTCCTGGCCGACACTCTCACAAAGTAGGCCTCGCCCGTGTCGAGGCTCGATATTACCTACAGCACGAAGAAAATAACAAATGAAAGAATCGGCGTGAGTCCTGTGGAGTAAATATATGTATGATCGTAACCTCTGCAACCGTTGGATACGGTCAACCATCTTGGAGCGTTTTCGTCGTGCACGGATTTCAAGGATTGTGGGCCGAAACTGCTGTATCGGGAATGAGTTGTACGACAGAATCCGATCCGCGGAGAAGAAGTACAACAAACAGAAAAAAATTCGCACAAAAACGAAAAACAATCGGAGCAACAAAGACAAAATTGGAGCCAACGATTGCCACTAGACCATATTCTAGGATACGCGACACCAAGGTGGGTGAACACAGGGCAGGATCGAGAAGGCGTCCACCCGAGAAAGGCGCCTATTTAATGTCCACGTCGGTTGAACCAGTACGAATATTTGAAGGTACTGAGCGGAGACCGGAACGGTTTTTACCGTCAAGGCAACAAAAACAACAAAAACCAACGGGCGAGGGCCAAGCGCGCACCTTGTGGAATGGAGCCCCTCCGCTGAGGAGAGACATAGTAGAGCTCCACGAGTCCGAGAAGGTGGAGTCCAGTGCCCACTCCACCAAGTACGCCACCACTGCATGGCGAGCGACGAACATGCGGGCCGAATAGTTTGAGCACTGTAGCAAACCGATCTGCCACGTGTTTGCTTCATGAACGAACGTCGTTTTGCGCTAACAATAACGCTGCCATATGTTTGCGTCATGGACGTCATAGCCTTGAGGTGTGGGTTGAGGTTGCTGCATCACACCTCAAGGGAACAAACTCATCGCTGGTGGGGTGTAGATCACACGTGCCGGCGAAATCGCAAAAAGTCGGTGACGTTTGTTGGAAGCCACGGCCAATATTCGGGTTGTTGCTGTTGTCTACACATTAGATGCTGCTCTGACCCTTTATCTTCAGTTGTAGGCCTATGATCTCTGCTTCCCCAAAGGTATTGCAAGAACAACATGTGCGGCCGAGCTACCTCAAATGAAGAAGCGTTACCAAGAAAACAAGGATTCAGATAAGATCTCGACCTTGGCGATGGTGGACGTTGAACATATCTCTGTGATTGACTGCGAGATACGCCGGTAGGCATGGGAGTTTATTGCTTGGCGAGCGACACGAGAAGATAGAGAGAAGCCCACACGAACAGTCCACCCGGCACCGCAAGCTGTGCGAGAAACGGGTAAGAGGTAGATAGCTGCATTGGTGAGATGAACACAACCAGAAATAACGCGATGTACGTTGCCGACGAAAATGTCACGGCCATCAGAGAGGGATCGTGCTGCCCCACCGTATGCATACATACCTGTGTCTCCGCCATCGTCCGCAGGAGGAGAGAAAACTACTTTCAAAGACTGGGCGTCGTAAACCTCCACCGAAACTGACGTTGGCCGGCCGGGCACAGTTGTTGGCTTCGCAGGGTCGGTTGCCACCTGTTTGGGGGGGGTATGTAGGGATGGGGACGATAGTCCAACAACAAGAAAAATATTCGGATACTGGACGGAGAGTAGCGGTGATCAGCTGGGCTCTTTTACAGTAGCTTCCAGCGTACATCAACGGAGCAGCTCCATCACCACCACAACCACCGTCGATTGTACACACATACTACCCACCTGGCCCTGGCTGAAGCCGACAGGACTGTAGGCGAAGACGCGAGCGTAGTACGCTTGCCCCTTGACGAGGCCACCTTCGGTAGGAACGACCATCTCCCCGCTGCAATCGCTCTGGACAACTCCGGTCTTGAGCTGGAATACCCACCGAGAAAGGTTTGCACGGAACAGTCTCGAGTGAGGCAGGCCGTCCGTTCGAGTGTATCATGTCACATTTTCCGGGCGCTTGATATCTAGATCACCGTGCGCCCTTCAAATGTTGTCCTTGTTGCAATCTTTCTTAAAAACGGACGATACGGTTTGAGGCGTAAAGCCAACTGTTGTGGAATGAAGCGGTGTATGGAGGAGTTATCGACACGATGCTGGTAGACGCCACGAGCCAACACGCCCTACATGTCAATCCTCCGCTTCAAGACGGTATCCTGTATCGAATTTCCCAGTTCCGAGACATTTCCAATAAGTATCTGAGGTGCATTTGAACGTAAACGAACCCATTCGAATCATATTCAAGTACTAGGTCGCCAGAGCACCCATGTACCTTGGTTGTTGTGATCTCCGTCGCATCTCCGGTGGTGGTGTTGAGGTAGTTCCTCGACACGACATCCTCCAGCTCGAAGTCGTCTCCCTCGTCCAAGAATGTGACAGTCCAGCGGTACTGCCCTGATCCAAGCTCCTGGCGGCTAACTTGCACGCCTTCGGTCACCGTGTCCAAGTAGTCCATCTTCGTAGTGGGTACAAGTTGGTTCATGTTGGCGGGGCGCTCTTCAGCATATGTTCGTCGCCAACGTTCGATCTGATGTTCAAGGTACTATGAAATAGTCTTCGTTTGGTTTCAGTACTTTTGGATGTACGATGTGAGGAGGTCGCCAAAGCAAAGCAGGTCGCCGCTTAGTGCTTGAATTGTTAACGATTTGCCCTTGCTTGGCTTACGAATACCTTCATCTGCATGGAGCCCGACTTCTGCAAACGGCTGTCCGGACATTCGTCGTCGTTATTGCCCGCGTCGTTCTCGCACGTGACCAGGGAGTCCGTCGTTGACGCCGCCGGCGTTTCGTCCGAGCCGAGGGCAACCGCGTCGAAGGGGATAGGGTTTGTCACTAGCTCATATCCCGATCGGGTGAGCGCCAACTCGAAGTACCTGTATCGGGAACGTAGAGAGGGGGGAAATAGGGTTATTGGGGGCATCCGATTTAGAAATCAAAGAGTTGACAAAGGCATTGGTGTTGGAGCCCTGCGGTCAGTTGCGGGGTTCGTACTGCACGCACGCGCCAAACACGGAAGCTACTATTATAGGTTCATTGTCAGCATCAAGAGAGCTAGTGTACTGATCGCAAGCTCTACTCCAAGCTAGTCTCCTCACCCTTCGAAAATGGAGGCGTTCGAAAAGGTCTCCACTACCCAGGTGGCGTAGTCCGGAGAGTTAGGGCACCGGAACGCCTCCGTGATGGGGTCGTCGAACGTCGGTGTTGGGTCTAGCTCCACCCAGTAGGATGTTATCTCCTCGCCCCCGTTGGATGCAGGGGGGGAGTACGTCACCAGCAGCCGCTAAAGGGCAACACGATTGGTGGGGATGGTTGGTCAAAGGGTGTGGGGTGGCTTAGTTCGTTGCCAGGCAAGAATGGAAACCGCCTTGGAACCCAAACGGACGAACCTGGAACTGACACACCGTAGCGGATTGAACGGGAGACTGACTCCTACACAACTGTAAGTGATCGTTTGCGAATCTTTGCCAGCGTCTCCAACTCACACGGTCGTAAGGCCGAGGTGCGGCGACACGAGAGGAGCCAAATGTTCAACAAACACATCAGGCAGGGTGAAACATGCACCCGCCACTATTCAAAACCACAAGGAAACATAACCAGGAGAAAACAACCAGGCCTAACATGCAGCAGAGACAAGAATGCTCCCGGACACCGTACCTGGGAATCCCCGATGCCATCTCCCTCCGTAGCGTTGTAACCCTTCGTGGCGACACTGACATTCGTGGGAGCGGACGGAACCGCCAGCGGTGGGGTGACCACCCCAGAGTCTACCACGGCTCTCGCGCCCTGGCCGTGGCGGTTGAAGGCTGAGACATGCACGGTGTAGGAAACCCCAGGGCTAAGCCCGGAGATTGTGTAAGTCAGTTCGTCCTGGGTTAGGTCCGCGTAACCGTAGCCCACCGGGGCTTCGCCAACCTGACCATCGGCAGAAAAACATGATCGCGTTGGCGGTGGGTGAGGCATTCTTAACCTCAACAACACGTTGTTGATATCCGACAGACTCCGTGATTACTGCAAACCGCCTCAGAGACATTTCAGCCAACGCGGTGTTTCCAGGGCGGCGCCATCGCTTACGGCGGGAGAACCAGAAATAGTCTCAAATAGATCTTACGGACATGCTAGTATTCTTGTAACGGTCTCCCTGTGTTCGAGACGCGATGTAGTCCTTGCACAAATTGCTCTACTTAGGGATAGGGGTAGTTGGTGTAGGTGGAATCCGGTCGACCCCACCCCTTGACGATGTCACCACTAGTCAAATCAAACCTCCAGCAAGACATCAGGCGAGCCTGGCGAAGTCGATCACAAAAAAAGCGCACGGCACGTCACCGCCAAGAGTGTGAACGTCGTGTTACCTGGCAGTCGCTGCAGATGAGGGCGCCTGTTGACTCCTCCACCTCGTTGTCTCCGTCCAATATCGAGGCCACCGCATCGTCGTTCGTGCTCCATAGATACGCGTCGTCTAGCACAAGGGCACCTCGGTCTCCGACCGGGGTTTCGAACGTGATCTACAGCAGTCAACAGCGACGGGTTGCAGGGTGTCAATATCTTGTTGCTGTATACCGCATGGTGTTTCCGCTTGTGTGTACCCGGATTTATAGAATATCGATCGGTCTTGTAGAATGAGTCCTGGTCCCCCTTTAGGGCTCCACGCGTAGGGGTGGGGAGAGGAGGGGATACGGAGGGGATACAGAACATCCAACATGTAGCGAGACTTAAGTTGACATAGGAAGCGAGACGAGCAGGACGCATCAAACCTCGCTTGCATATTCGCTTCATGACCTCCATCAAACAGAAGACTAGATTAGCCGATGGCATGCTCTGCAGCTTTGTCACCTGCCAGTCGTAGCCGTTGTCGTTGTTTTCGCTTCGCGTTACCGTTAGGTCTCCAGTCGGCTCCAGCCCTTCCAAGGCCGCCTCCACCTCCCCAGCAGATGCTCCGGCAGAGACATACGTGCTGCCAGCGGTCAACAGCGTCAGGGGTACGATGGAAGTTGGGGTTGGTGGTTGGGGTGAATCTGAACATGTTCGTGCTTCAAGCGTCAATGGCGGTCGGCATGGTGTTATTGTGTTCCGGTAGATAGACATTCGTTAGTCTATTGTGGACCTGTCTGGCACAGGTAGGACACCACATGAGGCACTGGATAGTTATTCGAAGAATGGCCGGTGGAGTCTAACATAGCATTGAGAACAGGTTTTACCTGAAGTTAGAAGCGGCGAATTGGGCCCTCCAGTAGCCACGAACAACAGCCTCGTCCGGGTTGGTCGCATTCCGAGATCCGGTACCGGTTCCCGTCACGGAGACCACCTGCACTTCTGCCGCGCCGCCTGCTCGGATACCAGATGTCACTTCGTACACCTGGCGGTTTCACCAAGTGGTAGTAAGCGTTTCCGGCCAAACGGTGCTAGCACTCCAGGTCTACGTGGCGAGGGCGGGCCGGGAAAATCCAAATGCATTTACCACATCATGCAACCATGGGACTAAACCGTCCTACTGCTACTGCTCTCCCACGTTCCTGCTCTAGTGGTTGTTTGCCACGCGTCGTGTGTTAAAAAAACTTAGTGAGCCTATGCATAGACTGTACTTGTAGTCACACTATCCAAGTCAAACCTAGATGTCTCACAGAGCCGATGGCGCCGTGAACAATGTCCAGCGAGCGCCAGGGGTGAGGGGAGGGTCAGGTGAAACATGTCCACGACCGTCATGCTCATTAGGATGCAGCCAGAAAAACGTGTGTTGATCGCTGACTTTTCCCCACGTGAACAGCTTGAACAACACGTTTTCATGTTTTCATGTCTCCATGTGTTCGTGCATCGATGGTTGGAGACAACTGACGACATTTCGATGTTGCCTCACCCTGATCGAACCGGTCCCCGTGAAAGTGTCGGACGGGGTCAGCATCGGCTGGTCTCCGGCATTGGTTTCGGTGTCCTCAAAGACGATCGTGTATACGTACCCTTCGTCGCCGTTGATAGCGGAGCGCTGACACGTCACACCGCGTTCAAAGTTGCAGAGGGGGCAGATGCAGTGTCAGGTTTGAACCCGTCCAAGGTGTAGAACGTACAGAGATAATACAGGGGTATGCATACGACAATCCATGTAATATTATCGCCACAAATACTCTTGCCTTTAATAACCGTACAAGCACAATAGAGAACCAACGGTCATCAAACTACAAACTCATTGCGTCACGCCCTTCGTCCAATCCAGTAACAGAATTTTTCCCACTTTCCGTGCTCCATTATTTTTCGGCAATTGTGGTGTTCTTCCACGGGCGAGCAATGCCGGTTTGGATACACGTGGGCTTCGGTCTATAACGCAGTATTCATGCACTTGCAGGCAAGCCAGAATAATTGTCGAGGGTTCAATACACCAACGTTAGTATGGATAGAACGCCAGAGTACTTGCAAACATGGCTCTGCTGATCTTGGTTTCGGACACCGATTTCTGAACGTTTTTCACATTTCATTACACCACAGGACTACACGTGGTGGGTGCTATATTGCTATCCGAAGCTAGCTCAACTGAAATCGTTCTGCTCGGTCGCACCTCGACATCAAGATGACCCACTGGGAAGCCGCCGCTCCCTTCGTTAATGTTCATGAGAGCGTCTCGCATGCTCACGTAGGAAACGTCTGGGTCCATCCCCACGTTCGTCGAAGACCCCTTGAACCACAGCCTTTCGCGTGTATGCATGGAACCAGGCGATTAGAGCAACCACGCAAGGGCCGAAAACGACAGGTAAGAATCATAACGGGAAGACTCCGTGTACACACACTCCGAACGAGATAGTCAAGCACGGAAGAAGGCGGAACAGTTCAATCATTGATCGAGGCGGAGATGAAGCATCAATGAGCCAAATGAACAAGCAAGCTGTTACGACCAAGGCGAAGCTTACTACAATCACATCAAAATTGAGACGTTGGTGCATTTTGATGTGTCTCGAAAATAAATCACCGTCAATTTCCTCTGCTCGTCGGTCTGTTTCGGTTGCCGTC
The DNA here is from genome assembly GCA_902602495.3 of Ectocarpus sp. CCAP 1310/34. NCBI lineage: Eukaryota > Phaeophyceae > Ectocarpales > Ectocarpaceae > Ectocarpus > Ectocarpus sp. CCAP 1310/34. Next base: position 158,041 of record CACKRE030001386.1, on the reverse strand, counting down.
GCCGTTGTTTTCGGTCTCCCTAATCACCAGAACACTGACAACAGCAACAAAAAAAAAACAGCCCCTCGGAGTGTAGCTTTCGTTGCAAGCTCGGGTGTTTGCTTTTTTTTTTCGCTCTCGGCCTCTCACCGGAACGTCTCTAATGGCTCGTCCCCGGACTCCCAGGTCATCCTAACCGCCTGAATTTCGTTTCTGACGGTTTCAGTTTCGAACCACTCCACCCGGTACCCGAGAACTTGAGAGCCTCCATTCTCCTCCGGTGACGCCCATGCCACCTGGAACCAGAACAGTAATCTTGTCAGTTGCAACGAATCTACATGTAGTAGCTATTTTGGTGTTCCTCTCGAAGGATCAGGTGCCCTTGTGAGAGTATCCACCACCAGTCATTCGAACCGTAAACAGGGTGGTGCTTCAGCTTTTCATTATAGTACCTTTCCCGCCGGTTTTGGTGGCGAATGCCTTGTTTCTTACCAACTGACAACTTCTACTTTCTCGTCCGCACTATCACATCGTTATATACCATCCTTCTACCTCGCAGGTCACTCCTAGCTGAACACCCCAAACGTTACAGTGTTGCAACGAATACTACCAACTTACACTCAATACCTAATTTTCATTCGCTCACCTTTATCTCTGAATTGATTGATACCCCGCCTGCAATGACAGCCTCCGCCGCCATCTCGGCCGGAGCATCGGGGTGCTGGCTTGGCGCCAAGGGGTTGTTGGCGGCGAGGGTGCTGTCCGATGTACCCACCGCTGAGACAGCGGAGACACGCACGTAGTACAGCGTTCCCGCGTCGAGGTCGGGGATGTCGTACACCGCGCTTCCTCCATTGTACAGAGTTCCCAGCTGAGAATTTGAAGGCGATAGCGAGATGGATGCTTGCATGTTTGGTTTCAAAGTTGGGGGGTTCGGAATTGAAATGACGTCTGTCGCTAATCGACACCCTGCGTGGTGGTTGTGTGTAAAGGGTTCCAAGCTGAGACAAACAGAAACGCATGTCCATGACGAGTCGAAAGCATGTGCGACCTTCCCTTCAATTGGTCAGGCTATCCCGTTGTCAGGTGCCATAGAAGGGTTTCAACATTGGCCTGCGTACATTCTCCCCCACCATGACGTACTGCGAGGTCCAACAAACCAAGGGGATAGGGTACGGTTTTGGCCGGATTGATCGTCCCTTTCCAGTCACCTCATCGGCCTCGACGGTGTAGGTGACCAGACCGGTAGACGAGAAGGTTGACACGCTGTCGACGTCGATGATGTACTGGGTGATGTCAGACCCGCCGCTCTCAGCCGGCACCTCCATGTGCACCTGCAGCGTAGATCCATTCAGCACGTAAATGGACACGGGACCTGGCGAGCTGGGCGGCTGGTCCACCGGCACGGCCTCGATGATCCCCGACCAGTTGGTGTTGTCCGGCGGGTCGCCCGTTGGGTTGACCGGTTGAGCAGCAACGTCTCCAAGCGCCGCAACACGAATGTAGTACGTCTGGTCGCCCGGATAAGAGAAGAAAACACACAAAAGGGGTACGTGCTTAGGACGAAACATGGTTTTCCGCGTCAACAAGGCCATGTCTTGCCTTGCGTCATACTCTTTGACATGTATGCAGTTCTACCACAACCATACTCGACAAAATATATGAGTCCGGCTGGCCGAAAGAAGGCACAATCCGACTTGTGGTGGATGTATTCGAGCATGCCTTGATATCCGTGACTTCTACGACGTATTGAGCATGCACATGATATTGGAGCGAGGTTCTGCTGACGAAGCAAACGAGCGGAACATTTGTTCGGAGTCGTTGTGCCCTCACCTCGCCATCTGACAGTCCCGTGAGAAGCAGCGAGTGCGGGCACTGTCCGGCCACGGCGGCATCGCTCACGACACAAGAACCGAACCCGATTTCGGAACACCCAGCGCCTGGAACCAACACACCAACACGTTAATCCCCCAAGGAGATACAATATTCGTAAAAATCAGCGTGTTCAGTGCCACTGCATTTCTACCATCCAAAGGTGATGGTTTTTCATCTTGATCAATTGAGGGTAGACCAACGTTTTTCGGTCCAACGCGGCATGCCAACCCGCCGCGCCAGCCCTAACGCTTCACGGCTGTTCCCGCTAATATTGCGTGCTTCCCGGGAATGTACATGAATGGTCAACATGGTTGCATCAGTTCAAACTTTACCCTGCGATAGCTACAGCAGATCAACTTAGACTTGCGCAACAACCTGCCAACCGACATTGCTGGTACAGGGCGTCTTTCCGCCAAACACCAGCTGTGGCATAGGCGACGAGCGGGGAGTCCCCGCCTTGGGCGGCCTGGTCATCAAACTCACCATACCACCATGCACTTCACACCACAAGCTACGTTCTTCTACGTGTTACACGATCACCCACGACGCGATGATGCCGAGTGGATGAAACGGGTAACCCACCGGTGTTCCCTCCCCCAATAGCCTGCTCGAAACCCTCGTCGGTGTCCCACTGCACCAGGAAGCCACGGATATCGCCGCTGGAAATGAGTGGGTCGCAGAAGAACACCTCCAGCCTCGAGCCAGACACCACTGTGACCGACACGTCCGTCGGCGCGAAGGGGATCTGCTCGATTCGGCCATTATTGTAGCACCATTCAGACGAGGAAGAGTGGTTGGCGAAACGAAGAGGAGCAGTCGCGCATACAATGGTCCGGGTCAATGGTCGGTCCGCGTGAGTGTGAGACCTGGAGAAGATCAAACCCGCAGCAATTCATAACGATAAGAATTTGCGAATGGTCTCAGAGCATGCTGTCCGCTAAGAGATCCTATTTCGTCCAGCAACGGCCTAGAGGTAAACGTATGCGAGGAGCGAACGCTGCCGAGGTCGCTCTATGTCGTCCATTGCACCGTATCCCCGGACCCCGATTTGCTCGACAGAATGATCTCCATGCTTGTTGTCCCGCACTCTACAATACCTGGTTCGGTACCACCCCAACGACCAGGGAACTATCGTCCGACCCGCTGCCGATCTCGGACGCCCCCAGCGCATTGTAGGCCACGACTCTAACGTAGTACGGGGTGCCCATCGTCAGGGAGGAACCGTCGTTGGGGATGTAGAGGCAGCTCTCGCAATCAGAGCCGCTGATGTGCAGGACGGCTGAGTCGGCAGGATACAGAGAGTGCATCGGGCTCGAGATCGGTTCCAGAGTCCCCACGTAGCTGGTTGGGTTGGCCGAGGAGTCCAGTTGATTGTCCATCGGTAAGAATTGATCGGCCGAGCGGTGGTCAGGGAGAGGGCAAGGTACAGACAAAGAACGAGATTGGTTTCGTCGGGGTTTTGACATTATTCCGGGGTATGCGTGCTCATGCTGGTCACAGACCGTAGGATTGGGTCACGCTACAACTATTTTCTGGCAAGCTACACGCCACCGTGGACGGAAGACTATTCGCTGAGTGGGAATGATCCACAGCAGTGGCATGGTGATTGATTAGTTTCGAAAGGCGGCTCTCCAAAGGATCGGGAACATAGTAACGGTTCTCTCGACTGCACCGTTGCCATACGTCTGATCTCAGATAGTCTCGACACCCAAAACGCAGTATTATCCAAAATTGGTGGGCAATGCCCTGAGTCCGCTCAAAATTGGGTCGGATTCCTGCATCAGAGATGTCGAGTGCGATTTCTACGAAGGTCGAAGCTTTTGAATGGATATTTGTGGTTGTGGATGACTAAATACTCTGCAATATCGGTAATACAACCGACAGATACAAACGAAATATATCAGGGGGTAGCGGAGCAGGTTGGCTGTCGATTGCAAATGTAGCCTACCTGAGGATGTGAATGGTCCATTCGTATCCGTAGGCCCAGGCGTACGGCGTGGATCCCGTCTTGGTGTCCCCTTTGTAAGATGCAGTCACTGAACAGTCGTGTTCCTCAGCCAACGGAATCTGGCAAGACAATAGGGGTGGGGATAGCAAGGTTCGGGGATGGAGTGCCCGGGTGCGGTGGTAGCGTGGAGATGCCGAGACGTTAAGGGCTTGGGCTAACCCGTGCGCAACGCAGAGCGAAGGTCCGGTAATTGATTTACTCATTGCCCGTCTTAGCTTTCTGCTGCGCCCTGCCATTACGGTACAAGTCTATTGAATATCCTCCGACGGTTGAACGCACTCACTGTGAAGGAAAAAGAAACTACTGTAGGAGTAAACACTACCATGTACATAGCACTGTCACTGTTCACCTATCCGCCACGGTTGGTTTCGAATATCGCCGAACCTGTACCACGTGCCTCCAAGCGCAATCTCATAGACTGTACATCTTCTTACGAGCTCTGTGTTCAGTCACCTGTCCGCTACCGTCGGGCTCAAACGATGCCTTGACCCTGTACCACACGTTTTCCAGTCTCACGAGCTGGCACGCCGAGAAGCTGTAGTCGCAAGAAGCTAGGTCCGCGTTGTCCGAGCTGCACTGCACGCTCTGGCTTCCAAAGGTAAGGTCCAAAAGAATTTCGCCGGCGTTGTCACCACTTTCCCAGCCGACGGGAGTTACCGTAAAGTCGCGATACACCTATTGAATAGCGGGGTACATTTGTTCGGGGTTGAACCATTCCAGACAAGAAACAACACTTGCTACACCGCTTGCGTTTGCTTTGGCCTGATCCCCTCGTCGCTCTGTACTATCTTGCGGAATTCTGAAACGAAGAGTTTTGCAACGCCGACAACCACGATGGCAGAACTACTGTTGTTGCCGGCTAACGCATTCACATACCGCGACGATGGTGATGTGGTCAAGCCCACAACCAACGACAACGACAAGGGCAGACCTACGGACATGATTGTTGCCGGTCAATGCCAACACATACCGCAGCGGTGGTGATGCTGTCAAGCGCTTCAACCGCAGACCGGACCTCCTCCGCCGACGCGGCGGCGTTAATTAGAGGGGTATTTTCTCCGTGGAAGGACAGCTGGAAGGTGCCCGACATGGCCGACGACGCCATCGTCGTGACACGCTGTTTGATCCATGAGGTGTGGGGATTGGACAGATTGATTGGGTGATGATTCATCGATCACAGTACTTGTACGGCGGAGCTGAAAAGGCGTGATATTCCAGGGCACGGTTGACAAAGAAGGGGCCAGGGTGCGACAAAGATGATGTTGTGGGAGCATGACGCGGGACGGCTGAACGAAACCTCCGCAAGATACCAGCCATTGGAAACGTGAAGAGCAGCCGGTCGTGCTGCACACTGTCTTCTTGACGATACCTGCAGTACATACGGTTGAGTGACCGTGTTTGCACGTCCGTTTCGGTCACAGGTAGGCTCACCGATGGACACAAAACGTTCGGATATCCTGAACACGGTGTCGAGTTTCCTTTGAACGCCTACACAGGAAGCCAGCCCCCTATCTTTTCAGTACTGTGACCAATCGCCGTCAGCGAAGCGAAACGCACAAACCATACCAAGACAAAAGGCAAACGACTTGCGCCATACCTGCTGTTGCAGAAGAAGGTCTTCTCCGTCCACAACGAGGCTTGAACGCGCGGCGGAGTTGAAACCGTCAGAGGTGTCCCACTCCACCACATAGTACGCCACCGGGTCCCCGCACGTGTCCAGCGACACCTGCGACGTGCTGCAGTGCTGCGGGGCCGAGAAAGACACCCGAACCGCGCTTCCGGTGGCCTCGCTGCCCTTCACAACCTGGGGAACATTGTAGGACAGGCAGTAGGGGAGGATTCAGCCGTAACTTTGGCTCTTTCATTGCCCAGAAGGCTCCATCTAATCCTCAACACCAAGTCAGCATCGGCGATGCATTGAATTCGACGGACGAAACAAGTTTCTCGACCTGCTCTCTGCGATCTCAACAGAAATACGTACCTCGCTGACTCCCGGAGCGAACCCATTCCACTTTCGGACGGTGTGTGTCTTGACGTATGCAACATCAATCATGACCCACAGTACCCGCCGCATTGGCGACTGCAGCCGGATAGCTTCGTGTCGCTGTCATCCTGTGATGACGACCCATGATGTTACTGCAACCAACCTATTTAAGTCGTACAAGATAGGTGTTCACCGCTGCAGCGATGGATGCACTGAGGTTTTACCCTGGGGTTGTTCGACCCGTCTATCCCCCCCCATTTGCAGTTGCTCGTGAAACCCTACCTCCCTAGCGACCACCGTGGAACCAGCGCCCGTTAGACCTTCTGAGTGTGCGACAAGGAGAGCGACATCGCCAGAGTTGGTGACATCCTCGAAGGTGATGCGGTACTCCGCTCCACCTTCGGACCCTATCTCGGTCCTGTGCAACATGCGAGTGGACACACAACACAAGGGGTAAGTGCCAATGGCACATGTTTCCGCTTGGAATTCAGAGTTCAAGCCGGCACTGTGAAGTAGTCGTCTAAGTTTAATGAATATTGAGTGGCATGGGTGTGCATGTATACAGTTTACCGTATATGTACTTGACAGGAGTGTATCCTTTCTTCGTAACAGTTTGGGACAAGCCCTTGAGTCATCAATATTGACAGTGCTTCCCTCGAATGACTTCTAATACTGTCCGTTTCCCTCCGCGAAGTTCCACAGTATACGCCACAAAAAACAGTGACGCTTTATTGATACGACCATTGGTTCGCCGTTCACGAGCGGCAGCATTAGTCGTCGTCGGTGAGGCGCCGGTTCGTAGAAAGTGAATATATATAGACTGTAGTGTGTGGCCTTGAGGTACGGTCACCTGGTTACGTCGACAGTTCCAATGTTCCCGAGGTCTTCCAAGGCTCCCTGGAGCACCTCGGCTGTGACATCGTGCGCCATGTCCTCAGTCACATACCCTTCCAGCTCTAGGGCGAACGTCCCTCCCAGCTCGTTTCCTTTCACCTCCTAGTGGTCATGGTATCGTTTGTTCGCAATTGGTTTAAACTTAAGTTGTGAACTTCCACGTATCACGTTTATACATAAAATCTTGAACGGCAGTTCCCATGTAGACAAACAGCAGGGTGGTCAAGACACAAACGGAACAGAACAAGAGGGTAAGCAAGGCTGATTGGTCCCTACCCGTCGCCCCCTCCACCAAGCCTACAGGAATCAATCAAGCTCCAACCGTTTCTCCGCCCTAACCCAACGTGCTCTATGCCGACTGTTTGCGCGTGCAGGGTTCAACGGTACTCCAGCCCGCCCAGACAGATGTTGAACAACCTACCCTGACTCCTTTTTGCCCCCCTCTCCGTCCACTTATATTGTGGAATACACACCCGTACCTCGACAACAGTGATGGAGGCGGAGTAGCCCGTGAGGTCGTTGTCCGCCACAAGCGCGGGCACATCTCCCACGTAGTCGTGGAACGTGACGGACCAGGAGTACCCGCCGCGGCCATCGGAATCAGAGCGTGTAACGTTCACGCCCCCCAGGTCGGTGGCCTCCAACAGTAGTTCCATCTCCGAGGCTGTGGCGTCTGACGCGATGGCGTCCGTGTCGTTGAGGTAGAAGCTGCCGCCAACCTCGTTGCCCTCTACGAGCGTGGTTACCTGCGAAACGGGCAGGCATGACGACGGACGACACGTTCAGACGAGAGGCGGTGCTTCAAACCCCTTCAACAAATGCCAAATCAGTAAGCTCCACAGACCCACGAAAGAGGCGTCTACACTTACCATTGAAGCGATGACAAGTCTGCACATCTCACAAGCCTTTCGAACCAGCCATTACTACTCACCTCGCAGTAGCCGACGAAGCCGGCATCCGTGACGCACGCCAGCTCGGGCACCGCCCCGCCGTTGCTCGAGAACGACATGGTCCAAGAATTCCCTTGCTGGTCATCCGCGACGCCACGGTACGTCAGCATCGGAGAGGTCACTGACGGCAGAACCGATAGCCCGTCGGTCACGTCATCCGCGGTAGCTGATTGGCTAAGGGTGAAACCGCCGCTGACTATGTCGGAGGAGGTTACTCCGTTCCAGGTGGTGTCGTTGTCGAGGGCGGTCAAAACTCCGTCGATGGTAGTGGAGAACGGGGAACACCCGGAGGAGGCGTTGACGGAGAGAGAAGGGCGGGACACCGGGGACACGGACTCTCCGACCCCGTAGAAGGCGTTTCCGTCGAAAAAAACGCTATAAGTGTATCCCCAGCTGGTAGAGTGAAAGGGGCAGCGGTCAAAGGCATTGGTGGTGGGATCCATCGGGTGGATTGGCGTAGACGGAAAGGGTGATGTGAAGCAGACAAGCGTGTGATAACTAGGAAGTCTGATGGGATAACTGACTTAGACCCCATACGGTAACGTCATGGAGCATAATATGACCATCCAAGCGTCCGGCAAGCACTAATCGACGGCGCGGATGGCTCTCAGAATGAAAAGTATTCAAAGCAGGCAAGATATTTCATATATTATACCCGACAATTTCGTCGAGAGCAAAGGAGGTCCAAGCATTGGCCACTCACTCGTCATCCTCTCCACCGCTTCCGTCTCTCTCAACATGGACGGAGTCCACGTTGTCAAGCAGCTCCAGAGCTGTTTCAACCTCCTCTGCCGTGGAATCCCAGTAAAGGCACTTGGTAGAGTGCTGGGAAGAGCTGAAGTTCACCGCCAGACGGTAAGCTCCAACTTCCTCAGTCAGTTTTACAGCCGAAAACACCTATCGCATTGAAGGTCACATGACGAGGACCATTGTGTTTCCAGGAACCCTTCTTCTGCACGCTATGCACGGGTCTGTTCAAGTACTACGTTCAGAGTCATACCTTGAAGGACTGACAAGAGCGCTCTTAGCACGGATGCGGCGACCATAAGGGTGTCCTGCAGAGAAACGAACTCTTGTTGACGCTTGCGGCATGGTTTGGGCGTCCTGGCACCTGTCGAGGTACCCATGAGCCGGGCAAAGTATAACTGGCCTACCATACCAACCTTGAAGCAGAGCACAAACAAGCAAACGCTACAAGTGTAGAGTCACCTTGACGCTTTGGGCCGTAGTTCCAGTTCCAAGGGCGTCTCCCTCATTTCTCGTGGCAACGGTCATGCCCGACTGACCCCCGCCAGAGACAACAAAGTCGGCGCAGGAGTCTGTGTCCGCTGTAAGCGGCTGGACGTTTCCGATAACGTCCCGCCCGACAAAGGCGATCTCGTGAGTATACCTGCAAAATGCGAAAGCGGCAATGTATGTTCATGCGGGGGGCGGAAGGAATTGGGGGGTAATGATACGCTATGGGCGAAACGCCACGCAAACGTTCGTGCGACACAAGAAGATCGTCCGGGCTTCTTCGCCCGGTGAACAAGCTCCAAAGGTGTGCGGGTATTGCGGGATCGAGGCTATGGAAGTACACCTGCTTACGCCAATGTAGTGTGGTGAAAATGGCGGTCGGCATTTCCCCGCTAAACGAGACACCACAAGTGTGATATCCAAGCCTGTGGGACATCGGATGAAACCAAGCACGCTCCAGAACCAAACGCCAGAACGTTGGGTCACAACCGCCAACGCAGTGGCGCTCCGGCAAAATCAATGCAGCAAGGGCTACCCTCGACTGTTGAACTTGGTGAAACATTTCAGTTGGGATTGTGCCACCTCGGGACAAGCTTGACTTACCCAAAGTCGTATGCGTTGGACGCATCGCCTGAACGGACGACAGTGACATCGTCGACCAGCAGCAAACCCTCTAGAGCCGCTTCCACCTGCGTTGCTCAAGCGAAATGGGGTACTTTGATTTCTGAGCGACAAAGTTTGCCCTTGTCGCCGACGATTCTAGCACGGGGCACGTTAACCGTCTACCTACAGGGTTCAATGGTATTTCGAATCTACACCGACTCGCAACAGCAACCACAACAGCAGCAACAACAACAACAACAACAACAACAACAACAACAACAACAACAACAACAACAACAACAACAACAACAACAACAACAACAACAACAACAACAACAACAACATAAACACAAACATAAGTACCAACTCACGTCCTCCGCCCCAGCGTTCCAATCGATACAAGCGGTGGTCTCCGAGTCGGAGCTCAAGACGCCGGTGCTGTAGTTTGCCCATAAGGCCGTGTAGGTCAGGCTGAAGTTCCCGCTCGTCACCTCCGCTGAGGAGAATAGTGAAACCGTCTGAATCTCGGGGAACTGGAGGGCGAAGTTTCCCTCGACGGTGTCACCCTCATCGACCGATGTCGTCATCAATTGAACACCGACGATCACCGGAGCGGCCGTGGTGATGATCTGCACCTCGTCTTGGTGGGTGGCCGCCACAGTCACGGTTTGCACCTGAAAGTGGTGTTCGCGGAAGGGCGGAGAGTGTACGGCGTGAGGAAGGGTTAAGTCGTCTACGCCGTGAAAGTGCAACTTGGAGTGTGGTACATTATATTTTTTGCGTGATAGTTCCAGCTGGTGGAGACGAAATCGGTTGCACGCGATTGACTCCCCCTATTCGCATTTCTGGTTCACACGGCCGCACAACGACACTAAAGTATGTTCCATTTAACGATATAGCGACAAAAATTAGGTCATCGAGCAAAGAAGGCAGGTGCAGACCTCATCGACGTGCAGCGCCACCCCAGCGGATAGGTTTCCGGGAGCGTCGGGAGCCTTCGCCGCCTTGGCGATCGCAATGTTGTCCCCGTACTCCCCGAAGCCGAGGGAGTTCGAGGCGGCCATGCGCAAGAAGTAAGGAACGCCCGTCTGTGCGTCTGTGGCGGCGTGCCTTAACGGGAGCACTCCTTTCACGATCTCCGAAGGGAACGTTTCCACGCTGGCGCCATCTCCGTTCAGAGAGGAGGAATCCCCGGTGAGATCCTAGTATTTGAAAGGGAACGAGTGGAAGCGAGGTAGGAGAAGAGTCGCTGCAAAACCCTGAAAGCCTGTATGCCACGCTGTTTTGCGACCCATCGTGTCCCTAAATTCGCAGACAACGATTTGAAAAGCCTCAAAATCCATTTTGTACGACAGGCGAGAGTACCTGACCGCGTTTTGGGTGGTGTGGACATTGGCGCGACCGCGATCAGTTGTTGTCATCCACAAACACTCACACTCGCTATTCGTTCCTGGGACTATTGCGTTTTTCGTCAATGCGTTCGAAGGTCTTACCACAAGGTCTCCCAGGTTGGAGTCGAAAGACACCGTGTACAAGTGTCCCGAGACACGGTACAAGGCCATCTGTGCGGTGCCATCTCCACCAAGGAACCTGCGTGGGGTGGTTGTGTGGTAACACATTGCATTGCGCTGAGTTCCGGTAGAATTTAGTGCGTGGGACCGCGTTGCATCGGCAGTAGCAGACTGACAGCGGTAGGGTGGTGGCGACTATTGGTAGAAAATGGCCTGCGATGCCATTTTTCAATACCTCGAAGGCCGTCGGTCTACGCTGTTCATGGTGTTTGAAAAAGCGAAGCACATGTCATCGATACCTCCAGCATAGAGTTCGCGCGGTGATCGGCTTGATACAGCCTGCTGCGTTAGTATACGCTGATCGGGTAACGGTACATGAAGGATGGACGTCAACCAATACTTCCCAATCAATAGCGATCAATATTTGGCAGCGTGGAGGCAGGGTAGATAGAACGTATGCATCTAGCTTGACTGCCTGCAAAGAGTACTACGCTACTTTGCGAGCAACGTCATGCTTTGCATTTCATTTTGGAATTGAGAGACCCAACACTCCAAGCTCAATTTCGGTAGTATTCTCACCTTCCCTCCAGCGAAGCGTCGTCGACATCCCCCAGCGGAAGCTGCACGGCAGACGAGATGCCCCCCGCCGTAGTGCCTTGAGTTACTGTAGTCAGAGTGACGCTTTCCCCGGCAACGGCATCAAATGGCACGCAGCCCTCGTAAGTGACGTTCAGGCCCCCGGATGTGTACGGGTCGGGCACATTTGTTGCGTCCTTCAAGCGGGAGCAGGACGCGTAGGACATCATGTATAGAAGCAGGTGGCGGCGAAGTGCGGGTTGGGGGCAGGACACTCTGTTTGCAGATGTTGCGATTGGTTTCACTTATCGTGATGTGTGCTCCAGGCACTGGTGTATGCACTTCTAGAGACGGAGAATCAGTTCGTACAATGTAACCGTCGCGTTCCTGAGAAACATGTAGCACGACTCTAAGCGGCACAGCTAGTGATGCGGAAACTCTTACCTGTTTCTCGCCGTCGAAGTATACGTTGTATATGTAGCCGTTCGGAGCGAAAGTGGCGTCCTCTCTTCGGGTGATTGTCACGTCCAACCCGAGCGAGGACAGCAGCTCCTCCTGCATGTTTCAGGGAATAGGAGACGGGAGGTGCATGATGTACAACTATGCCCAACAACAACTCCTGAATTTCACATTTGCATCATGTGGGAACGTATGCGGCTGTGCGCGAACACTCGAGTGCTGAATGAAACCGAGGCATGATGCAAGGGTCGGTACGACGTCTCCCAAGGTGCGTCCTGAAGCCTACACAGGCTTACGCCTTTTAGGTACATGAAAATGGACCTCGTGAGGGCGTACCGAAACTGCAAGCGAAGCCCGTAGGTACTGCAAAGCTTCGCCAGAAGAAGCAGATGAATGACAAGAGGAACTGTGATTGAGTTGGTGACAAGTAATCATCTCCTGTACATACCTCCAGCTCCCAGTCCTCAGCATCATATGCCACACACGCCGTGTATGCAGACTCGTTCCAGCTCAAACTGTAGCTCGGGCTGCCGTAGGTCCAAGTGGTCGACGAACCCGTGTTGGCAACCGTGACAGACTGCATCTCCGTACCTAGAGCGTGGTAAAGCGCGCACAGAAAACAATAACAACGCTGTGTAACGTAGGTTGGGAGGAAACCTTTTCTATAAAGAATATTTTCAAGAGTGGCATTCACAAAAATACGCGAGTTGTGCTGCGGCCGCCGAAGATTCTCCTTCGAAACAATATTATGGTGTTGCAAACTTGAATATTGTTGTACTGACCAAAAGTCGCAAGGCAGATGAGAGAAAGCTAAATATCCTATACTCGAGTCTGAAACACAGAGAACACCTCCTCATTTTACCGTGACGAACTACTTCTCTGACCTGCTGCGCGAACGGTGAAATGCTGGTTGACCAAGTACACCTCGTGAGACCCGGGGACAGTCCCCTCGTATCCCCGGTCTAGAGTCAGCTGCCTAACCTCGGCGGTCCCATGTTCGGACGTCAGGGTCGCCGACGCACCCGCGGGGAGCGAGGCGTTAGCGCCGCAAGAGGAAATGAGGATCGTCCAAGTGTCGTCTTCGACCAGGCCGTCGCTGCTCACGAAGGTCACGTTGAGGGGTGCCGCGAGATCAGTTTCGGCAAAGTCTATAGTGTGGTTGGTGTAGGAGCTCCCGAAAGAAGAAGAGGAGGAGCTCTCGCTCGGGATGTCGTCGCCGAACTCCCACACCGTCAGGTTGTAGCTGTACGTGTGGGAGGAGTTCACATCCGATCCAGTGTAGCTGTGCGGTTACGGGAACGGAAGGAAGAGGGCCAGGCGGTAAAAGGGATGGTCATTCTTGGGCAAGTTTAGGTTTAAGGTTGTGCGACACCATCCTTAAAGCTCCCAGTACTCTCTTTTGTCGGCGAGACAACGGGGTGGAGAAGGGGCGGGGGGGCGTTCGAAGCCGTTTCATCGGAAACCCCACCGCTGGAGGCTTCGCTCCCAAGGGGTTCCGAAGTACTGGCTAATAAGTGAGCCCCAGACTTGCAAATAGGATATTTCCGAGTTGAAAAACATCTCCACTTGATCCATTTGGTGGACAGTTTTTTTGCGACGTATCGAGGTTTGCGTCCCACCAACTTTCCTCCTGGAGGACGCTGCCTTCCACCAATTTCGCACACCGTGATTTACTCCCGGCACCCGTTTCTTACGTTAATCCGATGATGGCGTCGGCAAAGCCCGCGTCGTCCAGGCCGTCGTTTAGTGTCACTTCAATGCTCGACGACTCCCCGAGACCATCGAAAATCACCGCGCTTACACCCGAAGCGTAATCTTCACCATCCAGCGTTTCTTGCGCGATTAGCAACCTGGAATGGCGAGTTGGGCGTGTGGGAAGGGGCGAGACGAGGCAGACGATGAATTCTCGTGGAAAAATGCATAGCGAAAGTGCTCGAAATCGCGCAACAGTCAATTTTCCAGACTGACAACACTATGGTCGGACCGGGTCCCATGTGTCAGGGGTTGCCAAAAAAAGCAAAGTGACTCCAAAAGCATAAGACGTACTCAAAAGGGGTTCGAAAAATCTGTTTGAGGCAGTTGGTAACTCGGCAAGCGATGTTGGGGGGGGGGGCGTGGAATCAATACAATATGGGAGCATTACAGCCTCCACGAAAACCGAAATACACTACAGTACCATGGTGCAAGTACGGGGACGCCTCGACATATCTCGAAAAGATAAAAATACACAAGTACCTCAGATCCATGTCGCCCCTCACTGCGGTGCCGGCGAAGTCGATTCCGTAGGTATAGCCGTACGCCGAGGTGGCAGTTTCATCCCCGGTCCTGCTGACATGAACCGACCCCGCCTCACCGATGATGTCGTCGAAGCCCGCTTCAAGTACCGATGTGCTGCCAGCCTCCCACGGGAAGCACTCGGCCGTGTCAGGGACCCTGTGATAATTTACGTTATCGTTGCAATATCATACGAACGTTGGTTCCGTGCAGAGGAGATGGATGTTGGGGGCAATGCACTCTCACATGCAGTAATTACGCATGCGGCTTGACATTTTGAAAACCCTACTTCTTACGCCCACCCTACAATATTCTTCATTTTAGAACGGAAGCAGCCAATATTGTCGTAGAATGGGCCGGTTTGGTACTACTGTTCGGTGTTGTTTGATCTGCACTTTTCTCGAACCGGCGATATCGACTCTCCCGTAAGCCTGAATTACCTCGCCGTACATATGAGTAACTTGCACGGCGGCACACTGTGGTAGTTCCGAATCGACCGCCTACCTATGATATACCCCGTGGTACTTGAAGAACAGTCGCATGGCGGCCCCTTCGGGTAGGCCTCCCGCCGCCGCTGTAGAAGCCAACACGAGCTCCACGATTTCGCGGCTGCCACCGTCTTCTTCCGTCGACAGCTTGACGTCACGGCGCATCCCGCCGATGATTGACCACTCGTTCTCGTTGTCGTAGTCACCGGACACGCACTCCCCTTAGGTAAGGCGAAGAACAATAGACAAAATCATTGCCATTAGAGACACGGGAGCTCCAGGTAACATCGTAGCCGTCCCCTCACCCGAAAACCTTATACGGCTGACCCTCAACGCCCAAGCACTAGCCTGGAGGGTGAGAGTAGGGACCCGTGAGTCCGTGTTTACCTTGTTCTCGTTGTTGTGTCCTAGGATAAGCTCGTATGAAGTCTGGAGTTTCTCTGCTGAGATTTCTCGGCAAATGCACGAACTCCATGTAGTGTGTGCATTAAACAGGTACGTGACGTGAACCGCAGCAGGATAGATCACGCGCATAAGTGAAAACCAGAACGACAGTAAACCGGACTGGGCCCACCTGTGCCTTCGTCGAAGACGACCAGCTCCGGCACGTTGCCGAGGTGAGGGGCCGTGAAAAAGATGTCGTAGGTCCACGACGCCTGACCGTCAGCGACAGTCTCCACATGGAACTGTGGAACACCGTCGCCGACTATGGAAAGAGCCGCTTCCTCAGTAGAAACCCCGTCGAAGGCCTCCGTGAGCGAAAATCGTTCTTCGCCGTTCGCGAGCGCGACCGTGTAAATGCGGTAGGGCTGGGCGCCATGGAAAGGAATGAGTCAAAGGGTTATGCAGAGTAAGCACCCGCAGGCGCAAGGGAGCGGTATGGGAGCTTCGTACGCATCGGATGTATTTCCGATTTCTTGTTGTAGGATTCGTATTTCTCATCGCTGCAGTCAGCAGACAACA
Organism: Ectocarpus sp. CCAP 1310/34; assembly: GCA_902602495.3. Lineage (NCBI taxonomy): Eukaryota > Phaeophyceae > Ectocarpales > Ectocarpaceae > Ectocarpus > Ectocarpus sp. CCAP 1310/34. The sequence continues at coordinate 142,241 of CACKRE030001386.1, read as the reverse complement.
CTTTGGCAAAGCAACTAGCGCATGTATGTAATTACGCACTCTAGATGTTTGTGACGCAATACTACACCAAGAAACGCTCTCGCAATCGTCCGACCATAAATTGACACGACACTTCGCGGCTTGGCGGCTTACCTCGGTGGAGCCATCGATACGGATGCGGTCGCCCGGGGCTAGTTTCCCGGCGATTGAAGCGCTCGGGGTCACGTGGTAGGAACCGTCGGTGGTGTTTCCTGTGATGCCGTCCAGGGTATCGGTGTCGACGATTCCCCCGACGTCGGTGCAGCCGTTCACCGCACCGATCCCCACCACCTGCATCGGTGTTTTTTCGTATCAGGCGACGTTGTGTTAGTGCGTGAAGTGTCATTTGTCGACCTCTGTTGGGGATAGGTAGTTTGGCACGCACAAACCATTGGCAGCGGTTCGAGCAGCGGCATCAAAAACAACGAAGGCATCTTAACTTATCTCCACCAATCGTCGTTCCCGGGAACGTTCCGCAGATTTCATGTGGCTCACCTGGATCTGCTCCACGTTGCCCACGACCGTGCTAACCCCAGCCACGCCCTTGAACTCGAACGTGTACTCGTAACCGTAGCCGCTGGAAGCGCTGGCGTCGCCATCCCTCGTGACGAGCACATGACCTTCGTCCCCTTCCTCGAAGTTAGTCCCCGACCCGTCAAGATCGTATCCGATCGCTTCCAGGGCGTCCTGGACCGTGGCCGCCTCCGCGCCGAATTCCAAGCACTCGGTGATGCCCTCAATGCCGTCGTGGTCCCACCGGAGCCGGAAGAACCCCTGCCCGTCCAAAGGCACAACCTCCGAGGTGGCCGTGACGACGACCCTCTGCACCTCGGTGACGCTCTTGCCGGTGCCGGAGCGGGCAACGGTAACGGCGTCGGGCACGACGCGGGTGACGTTCGCGGCCTCGAGCCCCCCGCTACCGGTCGCCGCTCGGAACGTGGTGCCCAGGGTCACGGAGGTCCCGTCCGAGGAGACGCTGCTGACGGAGTACTCGGCGTCGTTCTGGGAGCCGAACACCCGAACCACGTCCCCCCTTTCAAGGCGACCGTCAACGAACTGGCCGCTCGACAGCGCCACGGTTGCCGACGGGAAGACGTCCATGCCTGAGGTGTTCAGGGTCAGCGTGTCGGACGGTACGGGAATGTCTCCGACGGGGGGGAGCGCGGACAGGGCGTCCGATACGTCATCTGCCGGAGCGCCCCATTCCAGGCAGCCCGTGGAAGCGTAGCTGGTGCCGTTGTACGAGAGGCGGAAGTAGTCCCCTCGGACGTGCCCGGCCTCTGTGGCGAGGGTCAGCTTCTGACGCTCGACGCGGCCCCCCTGCTGAATGGTGGTGACGTGCGCCGTCGCGTTGAACGGCGCCTCGAAGCCGCTCTCGAGGACGCAGGCCGTGGTGTTGATCGACATCTGGAAAACAAGGCGTGACATGGAGAGTGCCCCCACCAAGAGCCGAGTAGATATAGTGAGGTCTAGCCCGTTATACAATGGGCATATCAAACCAATTTCATGTGATACCAATATCGACAGGGCAATAAGGGATTCACACAACGCGACAAGCATTTTCCCCTGGCGTACATGTTCACCGACCGGCACCAAGCACACACAATTCTGAAACGACCGGTGGGCGAATTCTGAGTGCAAACGGGTTTCGATATTGATGTATGGGCATGTGTGCGCACGAAATGCACAGACTGGCAGCAGGGAACGAAGGTCCACGAGTGCACGAAAACGAATAAGCGAGGATGGAACCGCGAAAGGAAACCCACCTCATTCACATCCCCGGCAGTGCTTCCGCCCTCGAAGTAAACCGAGTGCACGTACGGGTCCCCGTGGGTCCCCGAGCCTCGTCGCGTGACAACCACCCCGCCGACATCAACAGCAGCCAAAGACTCGAGCGCCTCGTCCACATCATCACCCGTCGCGTCGAACGGCAGGCACAACGTCTCACCGCCCAGGCCGGAGTGCACCAGGGACAGCTGCCAGAAGTCCGTCGAGACTGATTCGTCGGCCGCGAGGGTGACCGTCTGGACTTCGGAGCCGACCCGTCGGAGGGTGTAGCGCGAACCGGCAACACGGACCTGACGACCGGCGGCTGCCTTTGAGGAGAGGTCGTTGTCGGTCTCGAGGACGGGCCAGCCGGGAACCGCCGTCGACCTGCGACCGAGGATGGGAAGCCAAAAAAGGTTTGAGACATCGGTCGGTGCTGAGCATATCGAGCTGTCGGGGCCTGCCTCTCGGCTTGGCCAGGATCGTGAAGTCCAGGAGGAAAATAAAAATGGCAAGTTCTGAACAACGCTTTCATGTGTATTGAGTAATGGCAAAGTTTAATAAACAGATCCTTTCAATAATACCAAGATTCCGTGTCAGTTTCAAGGCTGGATTGAGCGAAAAGCTGTCCTTTGTTTCAACGCGGAAGCTCGGTCGGTACAACGTCTTGGTGGGGGTGAACGGTCAAAGACGAGAGACGCACCTGTGTCCCACACCACCGGGATAGTCCAGGTACCCCTCACCGTTGGTTCCCACCAGCGTGCCGCCCGCAGACGCGTCTTCCCCGCCGACGCGGATGACAACGCCCGGCGACAGGAAGTTGCGAAGGTCTCGCGTAGAAGTCACCACCGCGGTGGACGAGTCTCTGGCTACGGTGACGGTGACGTTTGCGATCCGTGTAGGGGTGTAAGGGTCGAACGACACGGAAACGTCGCCGACGTTGGACAGGTCCTCGAGGACGGCCTCGACCGCCGTCTCGTCCGCGGTGTAGAGGAGCGTTTCAGTCGACTCTCCGGCGAACGCAAGCGCGAAGCCGCCGCCCATCTCATCCGCGCCTTCGGTGACGGTGGTGGTGACCACGCTGGCGGAAGACCCGGACAGGGAGGAGGCCGACGGGACGATGGCGTCCACGTTACCGGTCCCGGCGGGGAAAGTCTCCCCGTTGTACGTGCCGGGGACCGTCAGGAAGCGGAGCTTCCAGACATATCCCCCCGCGGTGCCGTCCTCGACGGCGGTGCCTCCCCAGCCTCCGCTGTCGCTGGAAGGGTACTCCTCGAGGTCGATGTAGACGTCCGAGATGGTGCTCATCTCTTCCAGCTTGCGCCTCATGCGGTCCGCGTCTTCGTCGAACCTGACCTTCCTAGAGCCCCCGACGTCGTTGTAGTCCAGCGCGAAGGTGCCCGACAGTCCCGTGGAGCCCTGCTGGGTTTCCGTGACGACGGGCTGGGAGGCGTGTTCCGACAGTCCCGTCAGGTTCTGAACCACGGAGAGCGCCTCCACGTCCCCTGCACCAGTAGGAGTTACCCCCGGGTTCATCGTGAAGGTTACTTCCCATTCCATGGTGCCATACTGGTCGATGACGGAGCGGCTGACTTCCACCTGGCGCGTCCCGTTGGCGCAACTCTCGATGGCGGCCTCGATGTCTCCCGTCAACGCGTTCCACGGCACGGTGACGTTATTGCAGGCGTCTTCGGGTATCGAAAAGTCCGAGAAGTTTCCGCGAAGAACGATGCCGTCCACGCAGCCCTCTTCCTCGCAAGAAACAGGGTTGAAGGTCCCGTTGACCAGCGTCTGCGCGTCTACCCTCTGCCACCCCGTGAGCGGCGGGCAAGCGGTCGCGTTCCCAGAAGAGTTGAAGTAAAGCCCCCCGTCGGCCCCGGGATCAGGGACGTCGCCGTCGTAGCCTACGTAGTTGACGGTCCAGGTGTATCCATTTGGCGCCGGACTGGACGGCAGCCCCCAGATTTCCTCGTCCGGAGGAGTCGACCGCGTCACTACGACGTTCTCCCCGTACAGGGGATACGTGACCGAGATGGCGTTCGCTACTTCATCGGCGCTGGCGTTCCACGGGACGCACCCGCTCGCGTTTCCTCCCAGGTTAAGCACGAAACCCGGGTTTCCGTCGAACTTGTCGGAGGCCGAAAGTTCCAGGTCGTACACCCTGATCGTCTGCACTTCGGGGGCTCCAGGGGGCATGGTGGTACCGTCTGCGACGTCGAGAATCGTGAGCGCGCCGTGGGTCGAGTCTCCGTCCCCGAACACGACGTTGCGGGTGCTGGTGCCCAGGAGGTCGGCGGCGTTGTCGTCCGAGAGGGTGAACTTGGGGACGTCACCGGGCGAGTTGCAGAGACCGTCGGCGCCGGCCTGACGATACGGAGGAAGCAACACCCCAGACGGTGGGGGTTAAAGAGGATACGCATAAGTTCGCAACCGAGGAACCTGGGTCGTGGGGAGTACAACACGTTCGGGCAACGATGCATGTGATCGTTCATCTGCTCAAAAGCTGATGTTACGGCATCTATCTCGCTTTACATTTTGGGCGATTGCGGTTACCTGTTGGCAGGGGGAGTCCGCGTCCCTGAGGAAAGTGACAAGCCAGGCGTAACCACCGTTTTGAGTGGCGAGGTTTGGATCTCCTCGGCTGACGGACACGTCGCCGATGCAGTCGGTGGCCTCGAGTATCTCCTCCATGGAAGTCCCGTCTCCGTCCGACTCTTCCGCCGTAGCCCATGCTGTGACGTTCATCGTACGTACACAGAACAATATCACGTCGATGTTATGGCGCTGATAGACAGGCGTAGTTGATTGTCGAATCCTTAATGATGTACCACAAGTATCAAGCAACATCATCCTGCAAGCGTAGAATATCAGTGGTAATCTTGGCAATCAGCACACATACCGTTGTGGGCGATGGGCCCGGTGGTGCACACAGCGTCGGCAGACATGACCGCGTGACCCTGGGCGTCCAGCGTCAGGGTGAAGGTTCCCCCTAGCGGGTTCGTCCCTTCCTGGATCGTCGTGATCTGTGTGATAGCATTTTGAATAAAAAAGGAAGGGGTTGCGGGGGACGGGGAGAGATGAGAACATCGCCAACCTTAGACCATTTGAAAGCACGCGTAATGCCTCTGTTGTATCTCACGGTCCCTCACATATGACCAGAATTTCTTGAACGAGAATATCTTGCACCTTAAGCGCTCAAGAGGTGCAACGAGCAACTGAAAACAAGCAAAAGAGTACATTACCTTGCAATCCTCAGAGCCGTCCCCGCGGGTGGTCCCGAGACCATCGCTCGAGCAGTCCATGTCAGGCAAGCGCCCGACGTTTCTCCCCCACGCCTTCGAAAACCGCCCCTCCCCGGTGCTTGGCCAAGTGTCCGCCCAGTCTGCCGCATCCCCTGTCCAGCTCCCGTCTACGTACGTCTCAGAAGAGGAGTGATCGGTGGGGTCGTGCCAAGTGTCGGAGTCGAAGACGATGGTCCACGTGTAACCCCCGACCTGCTGGGACCGGTCGATGGTCTCTTCCGTACGGGTAACGTCTACCCGCGAAGGGTAGACGCTGGAGAGGGAGTTGATAGCGGACTGGACGGAGGCAGCGGCGGCGTCGAAGGGGATCTCGCTCGAGGTCTCGCCTGTTCACAACAAAGGGAGGGTTGTTCGTTGAAGGAGCAGACGAAAAGAAACACAATGCGAATTCAAGGATCTTCCAACTTCCAAAACGTTGTTCGGTACGGTAAGATTTGATCACGGATCTCGAAGCTAGGTCATTACACGGAGAGGCATAGGTTAGTGGTAGGGGGAGAGCAGCGCAAAAACATGTTGGAGGCATGCTCTGTATGAAATCGACAAGTGTTCCGTGGACCACGGCCATAGGCCAATCCTGCCGGAATGCACTCAACGCAGGAATGATAAGAGTCTGAAACAGAACCAGGCACGTTTTGGGATGGAGCAATGTTACGTCTGGGCTACCTAACAGGATGCACTCCCTAGAACGTTTGACGTACAAATGACTGCGATATTCTTGGTAGAGAACATCACGCGACAATTTGGCATGTCAAATGGTACGACGCTTTCGGGGCAAGGCGACTAGCCCATGCCGGGCAACCAAACCTAGTTTGGCAAGGTGGAGCAAGCGAACAGGGAACAAGGAAAACATTCAAAACAAGGGGGCCAAGAACGGGAGTTCAACACACCGTCGTAGGACAGCGTAAACGTCCCCGTCAGCTGGTTTCCTTGTTGGGTCTCCGACATGACGATGTCCACCCCCGATCCGGTCAGTTCCGAGGACGTAGAGTCGATGTCCGGCTGGTTCCCGCCCACCGTCTTGTTCGAGAACGTCACCTCCCACGAGTAGCCCATGGCCTGCGTGGGCCCGCTGCGGGTGACGGACACGGCGGTCGTGCCAAAGGTGGCGTCGTAGGCTCCCTTGAGGGAGGTAACGTTAGCGCTGAGCTGTACGAGGTGGTCGTAGGCGCCGTCTGAGGGGTCTTCCACAACGCTGTCGACCGTGTAGTCGGTGCTGTCGAAGCGGAGCCAGTCGGAGACCTCGATGGTGGCCGCGGTGTCGTTGTCCGGGTAGCTTATCCTCACCTCGGCGGCCCCGAAGGCTTCGCTGACATTAACCGAAACCGAGCCCCGCGTGAAGAACGCCTCCGAGAATCGAGCCTTGAGCTCGTCCTCCGTCAGGAAGGCGCTGAAGTAGGTGGCGTTGGTCGTTATGCACTCAACCCCGCGGGGGCAGAACGACAGACCGAACCCTCCGTCGATCTCGTTGCCGTCGCGGGCGGTCCCCACCGACACCGCGGCGGCTACCCCGTCGTTGGTGACCACCGTCGACGCGCTCTGCGTCTCCGGCACGTCCCCCGGCCGGGTGTCGAACGTGATGGACCAGTTGTACTGACCGGACCATTTGTACGCCCCTTCCGGCCAGTACACGTGCCTCTCCACCGTGACGGCCCCGAACACCCGGGCGTCGTCCGCGTCCCTCACGTCTTCGAGGGCGGTCTCGACCTCCTCGGCGGTCGCGCGCCAGCTGAGCTCGGAGGTTGTGTAGCCCCACACGGGGTCCCCCTCCTTCTCGTGGGGGTACGACGTGGACAGGGTGAAGCCTCCGGAGACGGAAGAGCCGTCGATCTCGCTGGTGATCTGGCACTGCCTCCCCTCCGGCGGGGTGAGGCCGCTCATGTCCTCGTTCGTGGAGGTGAAGGGGCTCGTGCCGCTGGTGTTGCAGCCGAGGGTGGGCACGTTGCCGTTGGCGCAGTAGAAGGTGAGGTTGTACTGGTAGCCGATTACCTCCACCGGGGAGCCGGACCCGAAGTCCACCGTTGTTCCCAGCTCGATGGGGTTGCGTACCACCTGGCGCAGATGAGGAGACGTGTTGCAGGGGAGTACGATGTTGATGCATGCAGGTTTCTTTCAGCTATGTAGTAGAGGGTGTCCTGTTTGCTGCACGGAAGAGCGAGACTTTGGGTTTAGGCCTGGGAGCGCGCTCCGTCAAGGCGTTCCGGTATTTTGTCCGGCCTGATGAGCCATCTCTACGAGTAGGTCGTACGAGATTGGGTTCGCTGTTCAGTACGATGGGTTCGCTGCCATGTTGAAGGCATGACCACGCACATTTTCTAATACTGCACTCGTGAAGGCACTGTGTAGTCATGCTCAGCAGGTGAAAGGAGACCGAGTGTCGAGAGCCGAGCCAAAAACAGATATTCCACGAATCTAGTGTCTGAAACCCCCAACGTTGAAGAAATTCACTACAATCTGAATGCTAAGGCCCACGCCCACCTCGAGGCATCCAGCAGAGCTGTTAATCTGGGCCAGACCCTGCAGCTCATCTTGAAGATCCGACGCAGACACGTCGTGGTCCAGGGGGTTGTTGGTGAAGTCCGGGTCGGCCTGGAAACAGTTGGCGCTGACCCCGTGGTCCATGCCAGGCCCGGAGTAGAAGCTGCCGTACTCCACGTAGTAGTATCCGTCCGCAATGTCGACGGCGGTGCTGCTGACGTCAACGGTAATGCTATAACCGTTGACATCGGTGATGGTGAAGTACTCCCAGTCGGTAGCGATGCCCCCGGTCGACCCCTCGACGGTGTTGACGCGGAGCGTGTCCCCGACTTCGACGCCGCCGGTGTGGTTGAACACCATCAGGTCGCTGAACTGGGTCACGTTTGCCATTGTGGAGTTGACGATGGACTCGCAGTGGTACGTCAGGTAGAACGACCCCTCGGGTTCGTTTCCGTCGGCCAACGTCGTGATGCTTGGGGTTAAGAAATTGTTTGGGGTGGCAGGAGTGGCGCGGGGGAAGGCACGACGGGTAGAGCGGGGGGCGTATGATATGGCCTTCAGAACAACGAAGAAGAGGGGTAGATATTTTTGCCTTATAGGGATAGACTGTCCGAAGAGCTTTATGGCATGCTACTGTCTAGGGTCTAGGGAGGTATGCAACATCAGCTTCCAACACCAGACACGATAAACGTCAACCAAGAAACGCGTTGACCCCTATGATGTGTTATCTCATCTGAACAAAAGCATGGTGATCAGATTAGGCTTATCGCAGAGGTGAGATAGTGACAAACGGAAGGGTGAGAACAGTTGTTCATATCCTTTGATTCAAGACCAAAGAATGAGGATCAAGACTGGTAGACAGCAAATGTGAGATTTAAGTGCATCGCCAAAAGAAAGAAACAGAACGGTGTATCATTAGGCCATCCGACGCGGAGAAGTCGAACAAAGTGATGCGAGTGTAGTTACGACTACCACCAGCAGCACCTGCAATCGACGTCAGCGAGAACGTCGGTGGCACTCGCGTAGCACGATTCCGCGAGTCCCCCAGTCGGGACGTTGCCCCTGACACAGTCGCCGTCGAATGTAACGTTGTACCGCAGCTCCAGGGTGCCTGCGTTGTCGTCGTAGGCGGTGATAACTTCTTCCCACGTAACGGTTACGCCATTGACATTCGATAGGCCTTCCAAAGCGTCCTTCACGGGCTGCTGCCCGGTGAAGTCGGTGATCTGCGAATTCAAGATGGAACCCCCCACAACCAGAGCATCGTTAACGCCACGGGTGATGGTATTTCCGCGAAATCAAATTATTGGTCGTTCTGGCGTATGTGCAGCTAGCAAGCAACACGAAAGAGGCAAAAATCCGCGTACATCACATATTGAAAGCCTCCGGGGGCCGTAGACCCTATACTTGACACGATTGCACGTTTTCCCGGCTCTTATTGACGTGACAGATGTCGTGCCTTTGGCAATAAGGTATAAGTTAGGGTGGTTGTCCCAGCCACGTGGCACATCTTGTCGTGTGCGAGTATGTCTTGAGCAACACATTTCGGCATTGGTCACGTCTTCATTCTCTCGTACTACAGTCGTACTTCGATACAGTGGGGTTCCCCCAATAAGGCGGTGGCAGGGCAGCTGCTAGTGACCGCCATATATCGGGCACCTCAGCTTTGGCGTGATAAAACTATGCAGAAACTTACATACGGTGTGGTTTCCGTGGCATCTGTGCAGGCCCAGTTCATGCTCCCGCTGTCGAACGTGAGGGCGACGAAGGCGTTTGTGGGGGCGTCGGCCATCATCTTCACCCCACCGTCGGTTGTGTTTCCCGTGAAGGTCACCACCAGCTGCTGGACCTCGTCCTCACGGGTGGCAGAAACCGTCAAGACCTGAAAGCGACCCGTCGATCACGTTTTGGAAACGTGAGAGATGAAGGTTCAGGCTGATGCATGCACGGGGAACAAAGGGGTTGCTTTCAGGCTTCAGCAGTAACAACTGGTGCCCCTAGAGTGGAGAAATCAAGCACCCGTCTGTATGGAGAAGGTTTCGAGTGTGGCAGTGAACAGACTACACGGTAAGTACTTCCAGCGACTCGCAGGTATGTGCTTTCGCACACTTTCAGTGTTGTATGGAGGATGTGGCAGTGCAAGCAGCACCTCGCGTTTTTACCCTTTCGACTGAGTGCCCTAACGACCTACAAGCAGAACACTTGGTTTACCTGTCAGAATATCGGACGAAAAGTATTTTCATTCTGGTTTAGATCCTGAAACACGCTGCGCAGATGTGGCGAGGACTGACTCAATTGCACACGGTACCCTTAGACTGTCTTCAAAGTGGCTGCTTTGGCGGAATCGACGGAAGCTGTTGCTACGACTCTGAGACACGTGATATCTACCTCCCCATCTCCACGGCGGACACCAAGAAAAACTGTGGTGTGTATCATGTATCACTTAAATGAGTCATCCACCGCAGCCAAGCCCACGGCTGGAGCAGGCTCCATAATTTCGACCTTAGAAAACGAACTGCTGCACCGCTGCGCCGCCGCTAGTGGTAAGGGTGGTGTCTTGCGCCCAAGGCAAGCGCCTCACCTGGCTTTCATAGACCGTGCGTGCGACATCGATGTAGGCATACTGCCATTCGTCCACGTCGTCGGCGTCCAGCGCTATGGTCTGCACCTCGTCGAAGTCCGCGGCGTAAGTGGTGACGGTCTGAATGTGCGGTTGCACCCGGTCCGCGGATGTGACGATCATCTGAACTTCGTCTACCCCGTCAACCTTTGAGACGGCGGTAACCAATGGACAGCGGTGGGACAAGACACGTGAGGTGAGGTTTCAGCTTGACAGAACAAGTACAGCGGGGAGGAGAGGTGCCAGGCCAACAGTGTATCAGAGGACTGAAACTAGGGAATTTCTTTGTGGTTTAGTACATCGCCCGGTGTGTGAGCAATCGACATTCACGGAAATAGACGATAGATATCACCCTTCCCATGTGGGAGCACCTACACCCTCTAACGTTCACCACGCCCGGTGAAGTGTGTTTCAGCTGGGACAAGGAGTGCACGATACGCCCCGCGCACTCTCCCTTGAGCTCATTGTCAGCAAGCCTTCACCTGGGTTCGGACGGTCTGCCGCTCGTTGGTCACTTCCACCGTGGCGATGATCCACTGCTCTTCCTGGCCGATCGACGAGGACACGGCGAAGGCCTGCACCTCCTGCACCAGCGGCACGTCTTCCCACCCGCCCGCTCTGCTGGATCCGTTGATGTGCGAAAAGTCGTCGCTAACGTCCCACTCTAACCGGTACTTGGTCAAGGTTTCTCCGCCGTCCCTCGCCGGGGGACTCAGCCAACCCGCGATGCTTGTCGCCCCGTTCGTCTCCCCGCCCAAAAGCTCCGGAGACGCCGGCACCTGGTCTTCGGTTGTCGCAGAGCTCGGGACGGTGGGCACGACGGCCCCGTACCCCTCGGCGTTGAAGGCGGAGACCCTGGCGTAGTAGGTCACCCCGGGCTCGAGCTCGGTGGACTCCTCGCCCGTCATGAGGTCCCGGCCGCCGATGAGGTGCGACAGCGCAGCGGGCATGGCCACCACGGCCCGCCTGGCGGGGGAGTCGAACTTGGCGCTCGTGTCCCACTCGACCAGGTACTCCTCGATGGCGCTGCCGCCGTCCCCCCCGTACACGACGAGATTCGTCGACGGCTCCTCCCAGGAAACGGCCAACCCGACCCCGGACGTAACGGCAAGGGTCACCGACTGGGGCTCGCCAGGCGGCCGCAGCGCGGGCTGGCTGCTGGCGGGATCGGGCACGCCGGGCTCGCTCCAAGCGAAGGAGTTGTATGCGGTCACGCGCGCGAACCGTGGGAGCCAGGCGGACGCCGCGGGGACGACGATGTTGTAGAAGTACGGCCCTGGGTCGGCGCCCACGGAGAGGACGTGGTAGAACCCGGAGGTGGCGAGGTTCGAGAAGTCTTCGGCCGTGTCCCAGTCGACGCGGTACTGGGTCACGGTGTTGCCGCCGTCGGAAAGCGGGGCGGACCAGACGAGCTTCAGCATGGCGTCGCTCATGACGATCAGACTCACGTCCACGGGGACCCCCGGGGCTTCGAGTGGGCGGATGCTCGCCGGGACGGCTCCGGCCGCAGCCCCGTAGCCTTCTGCGTTGGCCGCGCGCACGCGGACCGAGTATGCCTCGCCGAGCGTAAGGCCCTCGATCGTGTAGTCCAGGATGGACGCATCGGATATCTCCTGGCTCCCGTAAGAGGGAGGGAGGATACCGTCCTGTCCCACGGAGACGGAAACGGCAGCGCTGGGGCCGGTCAGTCCCGTGCCGTCAGCCTCCATAAGGTCCACGTCCCCCATCTCGGTGACGAACGTGATGATCCAGTTGTGCCCGTACCCGTTGATGACTTTGGACACGGTGACGTCACCGATATCAATGATGCCTTCTAGGGCCGCTTCGATCTCTTCCGCGGAGGCGTCGTGCGCCAGGGGAGGCGTGTTTTCTCGGTCATACCTCAGGCGGAACGAGCCACTGATTGGCTGCAACCCGGGCGTCACCTCCTCGATGTCGATCGTCGGGTTGGTGCCGGCCCACCCGTCAGAAGCCGACGCCTCCATGAGGGGGGCGTCGCCGTTGTAGGAGCTGAACGTCACCGCGTACTCGTAGCCGTACGCCCACTTCTCGACGATGACGCCCTCGGCGCCAAAGTCCTCGTCGAAGCTGTCCGCCTCGGTGTAGTCGTCCATCGATCCGAACAGGAGGGTGCTACCGTCGGACGAGAACCCCCGGACACGCGCTCGATACCCGGCCAGGAAGATAATGTCGTTCTTCACGAGCCCCGACTGGGACGGTAGGAGCGTCGAGGAGGTCCCCGCCGTGGCGCTGTCGGCGCCGACGAGAACGTCAACACGCAAGCCGGCCACGGCCACCCGGGAGTAGTCCTGGGTGATGTCCACGTCCCCGACGCCGGGCAGCCTCTCGAGTTTCTCTTTGACGGAATCAGTTCCCGTGGCGGGGGCATCCCACGCGATGTTTCCCGTCATTTGGCCGTCGAAGGAAACCGTGTAGTAGCCGCCGAGGTTGTTTTCGTCCGCCGTGATGGACACGGTCTGGACCTCGCTCACGCCCTTCTTGGCCGAAGTCGTGACCATTTGCACCTCGCTCTGGCCGGGGTCCACCGTGGTGTACCACTCCACCATGTACCCGGACAAGGCCGCTCCCCCGTCCGACGACGGGCGAGACCATGTGGTGCTTATGGCAGAACCGCTTCCAATGGCAAGCGTCACGTCCAAGGGGAGTCCTGGCTGCCCCAGAGGGACGCCCGAAGCGTCGGGGCTGAACTCGCCGAAGCCCCGCGAGTTGTGCGCGGCGACCCGACCGAAGTACTGCACTCCCGGGAGGAGGTCCGGAATGGTGTACTCCATTGGGTTTGTCCCGGCGACCAGCTCGAACACGCCGACGTCGGCCCCGTTGCCATCGAGGTTGGACGTGGACTCGACGGTCAAGAGACCAAGGTTGCCGGCCCCGGGCACCACCTCTCCGTTCAGCCAGGCCAGAGTCACGTACCAGCTGTGCAGGTTCAGCTCATCGTCCACGGTGAACCGCTTCACGTCCACGCAGAAGATGGTGTCGATGGCCTCGAGCTTTTCCTTGAAGGATTCCGCCGACTCGTCGTAGCTCACCGCGGCCACCTCCTTGCCTTCGAACGCCAGCGTGAACGTACCCGACACGGCACTCAGAGAAGTAACCGTCACGGCTTGCACCTCGCTGGTGTAGTCCCCAGGGTAGATATCCGCCCTTCCGGCCACCTTTTCTCTGAACGTCAGCGAAGGGTCGTCCCCGACCAGCAAGGTGCCGTCTCCCCGGAGCATGGCCAGGTCACCTCTCCACGCCAGGAAGGTGACCGTCCACCGGAATCCGTTGCGGTATGGCACTCGAGTGACTCCGATAGGGTTCACGGCAAGCTCCTGCACCCCGGAAATAGCGAGGATGGCGGTTTCTAGGGTAGCGGCGGACGAGTCCCAGGGCAAGTCCGCGGTGGAGTGCCCGCCCCAGGACACCGAAAAGGTCCCGCCACGCGTGGCAACCGAGTCTCCGGAGCGGAAGTTCACCAAGATCTCCTGCACCTCGTGAGTCACCTGCAGGTAGTCCGTGCCGTACGCCGCGCTGTTCTCGGAGATGGGCTGCGAGCGGTCCCACTCGACGCGGTACGCGTCGACGCTCTGCCCCCCACCCTTCAGCGGCGGCCGCCACTTGACGCCCAGGGACGTCGAAGAGTACTTGCAAGATCCCAGGGTTACCGCCGTTGGAGGACCGGGGAGCATGCCCACCGAGGGGGTCTCCGCAACTGCGATGTCGGAAGCCGGGCCGTACCCTTCCGCCCCGAAAGCGCTAGCGCGTATTGAGTAAGGAACTCCTTCCTTCAGGGCGACCAGGGTCGGTGTCTGCGAGGCTACCGCTGCTCCCTGCCGAACGGTGTCCACGTATGCCGTCACTCCGGCCAGCGACGACTCCACGGTTACCTGCGGCAAGCTCGAGGACGCATGCACGCCCCAGAAGTTTAGCGTGTAGATGTACCCGTAGAACCACTCCGCCGACTCCCCGTCCCCGAGCCTCTCCACGTCCACGCGAGAAACCGCCGATAACGCCTCCAGCACGGAAGCCACCTCGGCGGCTGTGGCGCCCCAGGGCAGCTGTGCTGTCGCCCCGTCTTCCGGCCATAGCAACAGCGACCACGTGGCGTTCAGTTCGATATTCTCGGCCCCCCACGACGACTGGTTGGACCTTAGAGCCACCGTTTGCACTTCGGAAGGCGACCCCAAGGTTGTGGTGAGTGGTGCGAATCCTCGCGGCCGCTGAACGTTTATGGAGCCCCCTAACCCTCGCCAGTTCTGCTGGGGCTCTACCTGGAACGTATCGAGGTCGACATCGGTGTGCTTGAACGCCAGGATCCACGTGCGCCCATTCCCCAGGGTGTAGGCCGTCATCCCGTTGTAGTCGGACGAGAACAGTCCCGACAGGAGATACGAACTGTTGTGCGAGAACTCCTCCTCGACCTTCAGCTCGTCCACGTCTCCGTTGGCATTCTCTATCCACAGAACGTCTCCCACCCCGGCCTTGTCCGAAACGTCGCGCGTGAAAGCGACGACCATGGACGTCCCGAACACCTTCAACTCTATGTCTCCCCCCACCACAGTCGGCCCCACAAAGTCGCGCGATAGCTCAACGTTGTCGTTCTCGTAGTCCGTAACCTGGTAAGTCTCACCCGCGACGATGACGGTGGAGTTGAGACCGATCCCAAGAATGTCCAAACCTCCTTCGCTCAGCTCAAGCTTCCGCACCGAGGCCTCCACGTTCGGGTAGGAGTACAGCACCCGCACGTCAGACACCATCCTCGCTCGACCAGGAAGGGCGGAACGAGACACCGCCGCGGTCCCTACCACCGCCGAGGAGTTGATCCTGTCGAACGCGAGGTCCGTGACGGTATGGTTGAGGATGAGCGTCGTGACGTCAGACACCTCGCTGTACGAGAGCGAGGAGACCTCGAAGTACTGCTGTTCGACGATCCCGAACACGGCGGTGTCGCCCGGAGCGAGGGTCTTGGACAAATCCCCGGCTGCCTCCACCAAGGCGCTGTTGTTGAACAGCGTCACGTTCCCGATGTCGACCCCGCCGCTCCCGCCGAGAGCCACAGGGCTGAGAGTGGCGACCTTCCCGACCCCGATCATCGCCTGGAGGGCCACGTCGACCCGGCCGTCCGTGGCATCGAAAGAAAGGAGGTCGGACACCGCCCCACCCAGGAGGACGCGGAAGTGGCCCGAGTTACCTGCGGCGTTGGAGGCAGACGTCGTCATCACCACGGCGTCGTAGACTCCGACGGAGGCGCCGCTCCCGGTGGCGAAACGGTCGCAGACAGCCAGGCGGTCCGTGTCTCCGGCGGACTCGTCGAAGCTGACCAGCCAAGCCTTAGAGTGGTCGCCCATTCGCGCTTCGGCGACATCCACCGATATTTCCAAGGCATCGGACAGGAGAACTTCCATCTCTGCCGCCGTCGACGCAAGCGGCACGACCTGTTGCTGCCCGTCCGACCGGCGGAGGGAGAAGGAGCCACCCAGAGCTGACGAGGCTTCGGCAAGGATAACCTGTGTCGTGGGGTTCCCAGAGGCGCACGTACGCGCCTGCTTGAGCATGACCACCTGCGCAGACGGCTCGGTATCGCCATCCATCGACACAAACTCGTCGCATGCATACCTCCCTCCGTCCGATCGGCCGAAGTACTCGGCAGGCACTCTGAGCTGAGGCCAGGCCCCGTTCTTGGACGCGTAGGCTCCCCAGAAGCGGATGAGGTAGTCGTACCCGAGCCCATCTGTCACCAGCAATTCCTGGTCGTTAACCGGGTAGTACGTGCCGTCGTCGACGAACACCCGGCCGAAGACAGAGGCGCCGCCCGCCACGTTGGGGAGTGCTCCGAGGGCAGAGGCCAGGTCCGCTGGGGTCGCGTTGTATTTGATGCACTCCGTCATGTGCTCTCCGAGAGCCAATCGGTACGATCCGTTGACGATGGGCGTGATTGGGGAGTTTGATGACCCTGCGGTCAGCACCAAGCGCTGCACGGACGAAGAAGGCCCCAACACGGAGGAGCCACAGCCCTCCTCGGCGCTAAGCTCCGCGTACCCGTACACGTCGGGGTACGTCCCAGACACGAGCTCAGTCACGTACGCGGAAATTGAACCATCGCCGGAGACGGACCTCAGGTCTACGTGCTCCACCGTTAGGCCGGAAGAGTCGTAGAACGAGAGTGCGAGCAAAGCGTCCGGGCCATCAACAAACGCACAAGCTGACCCAGGTAGCTCAGAAGCGTACACCGTGTCAGCTGTCATCTCCTCGGTGAGCAGAAGGCACGTTGCTTCGTAAGCCGAGGCGTTGGTGTGGTGGGGCGACAGAGATATCCGGTCCCCCGGCGCTAGTACATCCGTCAGGTCAGAGGTGACGTTGAGTCGAACCGGCAGGGCGTCAGATACGAGGCTGTTGTTTGACAACCCGGACACACACCCCGTGCACGCGTACCCAGCCTTCGGCAAGGGTCCCGTCACCCCAACAAACGTTATGGTCCATGCCGAACCGAAAACGGCGGACGAATTTCCGGACGACGGCGATGCCAGAAGCATGTCCGGGGATGACGAAACGCCCACGTCCGCCACGGTCGCGAGGGTTTCGAGGGCCTCTCTCACGCTGTCGGGGGACGCGTTGTGCTGGAGGGGGTACGTCGTTTGTCCCCCGAACCGAAGTCGGAACCGCCCCTCGGTGTCGTCGTCCACATCAGAGGACACAGTTACAAGTTTGGTCTCGTTTTTGCCGAAGTTCTCGGCTGTAGTCCATTCCACCTGAGGGTGTGAAGCGGGGTCGTAGGATGTGAGGGAAAAATGAGCATTATTTCTTTTTGTTGTTGATGGAAGCGCAAATCATGGTCAGCCCAGGTTTTGCATCACCAGACAGTGTACAAGCTCGTGCGGCGGTTGGGTTGGCCTTCACGCAATTCGGAATATCAAGAGTTGAGTTTTGTGTATGGGAGACTTTGTGAAGAATAAAGCCTGTCACATGTAAAAACCATTTGTCACCAGTCTACCCCGCGAAGGAACGCCCAATGGCCAATCCAGAAAACGACATCGGTAAAACCGTTCAAAAACACCGTGCCAGTACACGCGCTTCTACATTCGGCAGTATCACGATCTAGGCGAAACAGATGACGGCGGGGCAATCGTTACCACCGCTGTGACTCTGCCAACGTTACGCCTACAACCAACAGCACCATGAGCATCCCGGTTCGTTTTTCTGCGTACCTTGTATCCAAGAGCTTCGAAACCAGGTGTGTCCGTCGGTGGTTCCAGGGCAACCTCCAACTGAGACGCCGATATAGCGGTAACACCGGCGATGCGCGGAGTCTGCGGCGCGGCTCGAGCGACCACTTCGAAGGGCACGATGCCGAGGCCGTCGTTATTACTTCCGCGATCTCCACCAGAAGTAGCGTCCGCAAGCGTGGTCGGGCCGTACCCAGCGGTGTTTCCAGCCGACACACGAGCCACGTACGTCTCTCCGGGCACCAACCCGGCGAGTTCTAGGACCAGGGAAGGGGAAACGCCTCGCCGGAGTTCCACGACGGAGAGCTGTGCGTCCGGTCCGACGATCGGCCTCCCGGTTGAGTTGCCGTCCACGAACAACGGCTCCAGATTCTCGACCTGCGTCTCGAAGGTGACGGTCCACGTGTAGCCGTCGGAAAAGCCTGCCGGGGCCGCACCGCGTGCGACGGTCACGTCTCCTACGGTCGGCAGTTGCTCGAGGAGAACCTGAGAGAAGTCACGGTTGACGCGCGGCAGGCGGTTTGAAAAGGGTGGAGTTACCGCAGCACAGCCGACAACGGTATTGATTCCTGGCGTGGTACGCTAGCATCAGCGATGAAATGTCCTTTTGCTTTGACGAGGTGGTCAAGTTCAACTCGCATGGGCTGTCATTGACTGGCATCTGGTATCGTTGCAACATGATATCTGTCTTGGAAGCAGTACCGTCGAAAATTATCTCTGCCACCGAGTCCGTACCATGGTCGTGACACCGAGGTTTCAGCTACGTGCTGTACTTAATGTTTGTCAAGGCAGAACTCTCCTCCGTGAATTCTCCTCCGTGTTTACCTCCATATCTCCTGCAGAAATGTCCCACGCCGCGGTGAAGCCGCCACCGTCAGCAAAGTCGACCATGAACGTACCATCCAAAGCGTCACTGCTGGCCCCGAGCTGGATCTCTTGCACCTCCGGCACCCCCGGCCGAGTTGACACGTCCTGGGCAAGCTCGACGAAACTTCCCTCAACGCCGACGTCTACGTCGGCCTTCGAAACACTGCCACCCAGGAGCACGGTGGGCGAGCCCGGAATGGACACGTTGCAGGAAGGCACGTTCCAGTAGGAGCCGCTTCCGGTCGGGGGAATCAAAGAGTCTCGTGGTGCGGAATCCGGGCCAATAATCGCCTGGACGTACGGCTCTTCCTCCCCGTCGGACGTCACAACCCACCGACCCCTGCCGGCGTCCGCGGAAGAATCGTACTGGATGTACGTCGGTCGGTCGACCAGCTTGTACCGCATGCGGCCGTCTACCATGTCTCCCGTAGCCACGTACGTCCCGTTGCCTGCCCCGCCACACCCGGCCACCTCCAAGGCCTTGCCGGTCGTCGAGGACACCTTCAGGGCGTGTGCTCCTGAGAGAGGCCCGTTGTAGGACGTGAGTGTTACCGACCACGCGAAGGCAAGGGTTTCGTCCGGGCCTTCGCGGTTAACCTCCGCTGATCCCACGCTGGGAAGCGACGCTATCGCGTCTCGGAGCTCTTCGGCGGAAGCGTCGAATGGCACGACGGCGTAGGGACTGAAGAAGGCAGCCGCTCTCACGGCAGATGGGCCGTCGTAGCCCGATTGCAGGAAGACACGATCTTGGTCAACGGACGCCACAATGCCTTCGAAGTACTTTCCGGTGGTTGGATCGCGCACGATAATTGCATCTCCTTCCGTCAGATAAGGAGTCAAGTCCCAGTCGGTGAGTACCCTGGTGCTCCCGGTCTCAACGTGCACGCCGCCTAAGCCGTTGGAGGCGCCGTACGCTGGGACGGCGACCGCGCCGGAGGGGTGCGGAGACTCCACCGCAAAGCTACAAGGGTACGTACCGACGGTGTTGTCGTTTGCGACCGTGTCTTCGCACGCAAAGTCGCCCGTAACGACCAGCTGCACCCCTCCAACCTCAATCACATCCCCGGCACTGACGTAGTGGCTAAGGTCTTCGGAGCACTGGACCGTCCTTGATCTTGCCTCTACCGTAACGTACACCGAGGTCTCGTTGCCCTCGCCCAGGCGAAGGTCGAGGTCGCCTCGGTATCCGAACGACACCAAAAAGGATCCCGACATCAGGGCATCAGCATCGTCATCGGTGTCCTCAACGATAGCTGTCGAAACGGCGACGGTGGGACTGACGACGCCGGGAACGCCGTCTGCGACGGTGTACACATCGAGGTACGCGCCAGCGCTTAGCATCGTGCAGAGAGAGAATTCCATGAGGTCCTGGTCCCCGTTCGATAGATGAGGCCCCGTGAAGGACACAAGCATCGGACGCGACGAATACTCGGAGGTCGTCCCGTTGGACGTGGAGTTGATTTCGGGCTGCATGGCGTCAACTTCGACCCCGTCGACCGTTGCGAGGCTGTCCAGAGCTAGCTGTATGTCCTCCGCCGGGGCATCCCAATCCAAGCACCACGTGGTGGCGTTGCCGACGGTCAGGGTGTACGACCCTTGCGTCGGGTACGCTACGGTCGACCCGGCTGCGGCGTCCGACGCAGCAAACACCACGGCCACCATCTGCATTTCGTTCACACGCTTGGCAACCTCGACCCGGAATCCCTGTAGCGGAAGCCCTTCAGCGCCGGTCACGTCGGTGCCGACGGGCAGGCCGATGCCAACGTGGAACTCCCCCGGGTTTGTTCCAGGTGTTACGGTGACATTCCGGGGAATCTTGGGCTCCGCGGTGGGAGAGAATGTCATCGGGCGACCAGGGTACCCCAAAAAGGACCACGGGGACCTAGACACAGAGTTCACCGCTGCCACTCGCGCCCTGTAAGACGAACCGGGCGCGAGCCCCTCCACCAAGTGGCCGAACTGTCCCCGAGCCGTTTCGCCGGCCCCCTTTGCCGCAGAAGCCGAGACAGCGTCCGACCGCATTGCAAGGAGGTTTCTCGCCCGGCACGCCAATTCCGTGGCGGTGGTACCATCTCTCAGGGTCTTCACCTCGAAGACAACGTCATCCGACCCCTCTCCGCAAGAAGACACTTCCATCTGCGGGATGTTTGCCAGTTCAGTATCAGTCGTGTTGTGTACAAAGGTGACCGAGTACGCGTACCCGTAGGCCCAAGCGGAAGTTCCGTCCCCCCCGCGGGTCACGACGACGTTTTCGAGGGCCCCGCCGGCCGCGCGCAGACCGTCTTGCACCGCGAAAACCCCGGCGTTCCACTCCAGGCACGTCAAGTGCTGTACGCCATCGATGGTCAGGTTGAACTTCTCGCCCTCGTGGGTGGCGTTCTTCGAGGACATGGTCAGCGTCTGCACCTCGGGGCCATCCCCACAGACGGAGTCGAACCCATCCGATGTGTCGACCTCGACAATGTACTCGGAGACCGGATCGCCGCCGTTCGATGCCGGGGCGTCCCAGTACACCCACGCCGAACGCGCGGTGGCAACCTCGACGGCGATGTTTTCGGGCAGAGTTGGAGCGCCCACGCCCCCGGCCACCATTTCGCTCGAGTCATGGATGGCCACCGCGAAGTCGCTGTAACCGACACGGTTGTAGGCGGAGACCCTCACCGCCCACGGTGTAGCAGCCGTGGCAGCGATGTCACCGATGACAAAAGAAAACGGCTTTTGCCCGATGACGACCTGAGCGCGTCCTCTTTCTACCTCCTCGAAGTCTCCTTCCAGACTTGATGCAAGAACCGGCAGATCTCCGCCATCGTTCTCAAAGGTAACGTAGATGTAGGAGCTCGCCGCCGACAGGTCGCTGCAAGAGCCAGTGACGGTTACATCCCCGACGTTGTAGAGTGCCTCTAAGGCAGCCTCGATCTCGGTCGCGTTAGCGTCGCTGGGCAGCGCGCTCGTGGTCTCGCCCATGAAGGTGATATTGAAGTCGTTGGCCGGTTGGCACAGCAGTCGCTGCACCTCCCTGCTGGTTTCGAGCTCGGCGCTGGTACGGTCTGGGTCGCTCCAGCACCCTGAACGAGAGTCATCTCCACACGCGAGCAAGTTTTCGCCGTCTACTCCGAGCTTGTGAGAGCCCACCGTCTGCAGGGCCGAAGGCGTGGTTACCTGTCCGTCGCCGCTCTCCTCTCCTTCCGCCACCGAGATCATGGTCACCAGCCAGGTGTACCCGCCGTTCGAGGGACCCAGGTTTCGCGTCACGCCCACGTCCCCGACGGTGCAGAGGGCCTCGAGGGCCGCCTCCACCTCCGCGGCCGAGGCATCGAACTGGATTGAGTCGGTGACCTGGCCGTCGTACTCCAGGAAGAACGACCCGGAAACGAACAGACCGTCGTCGACGGACACTCGGACCGCCTGCACGTCCGCCACGGACCCCCTCTCCGACGCGTTCACCACGGTCGATCCCACCGGGTTGCCGTCCGCGCCGCTGTCGAAGGTCGTGGCCATGTCCCACTCCACGATGTAGTCCGAGATCGTCTCGCCGCCGTCGGATAGCGGTGCCTCCCACTGAACGATCAGCTCTGCGTCCGACAGAGGCTGAACGATCGCGTAGGTTGGGGGCGTCGGTGGCTGGGCCGCGGGCTGCAGCGAGGTCGGCGTGGACGTGCGGAACCCGCCGGTGCCTACAGCGTTGGTGGCGGCCACTCGGACGTAGTAGGGGACGCCGGATTTGGGCGTGGAGAGCTCTGCCCGAAGGATGGGCACAATGACCGCCTCGGGCTCGACGTAGTCTGCGACGTTGTCGAGAAGGAGCGCGTTAGGCCGCATCGCTCGCAGCAGGTTGTTGTCTCCTTTGCGTGTCGCTCCAAAGAACGTAACGAGCCACTCGTACCCGTTACCCATGACGCTGCGAGCAACGTCGACCGTGCAGGCGCCCGTCAGGGTTTCGATGGCAGCCTTGACGTCCGCCGCGGTAGCATCGTACGCGAGGTCAGCCGTGTTCTGCACCTTGTACAGAGGAACAAAAGACTCCACCAAGGTCTCTTCGACCTCTTGACCAGCCGTGGTGTTGGTGATTGCACCGCACCCGTTTTCGCCCAAATCTACGACACGGAGCTGGGGCACGTTGCCAGCCACCGCCGGTCCGAGGAAGGTCACCGTGTACTGGTGGAGGTTGTAGTCCTCGAGCGTGTAGTTTGGGGAACGCTCCACGTGGACGTTATCCACTCCACCGAATGCCTCGATCTCTGCTTCGACCTGCGTAGGGCAGTTGTTTGTAGTGTATTATGTGTTTGCTTCACATCGAGAGAGGCAGACTTGCCTTGCGCAGACCATTTCGCGTTGTTGCGTGTAGTAGTCAGCAAAATCAACGTACCGGACATGCGCACGGAAGACGCGCAGTTCGGAAATCATTGTCACGAAAAGAAACAACAACAATCCAGTGTGTGAGGTATATCTTCACATGTGACATAACACCCTGCTGCGCTGGTTATCAAAAGAAAAATAAACACTACTTCTTGAACATTACTTTGTTGGCGACGGGGGTGTTTCGGCCCTGAGCCCAGTTTTACTGTGCGACCGTTACACCCCTTTGTAATGTCCGATTTTTGCCATATCGCTCCTTGAGAACATCACTACTACAAGCAACACGCTTCCAACATCAGCGGGAAAAAATACAATCTGTCACCTCAGCAGCCGACGAGTAGAAGGAGAGGCAGCCGGCTTGACCCCCCGCCTGCGACTTTGCCGAGGTCTCATCCCCGAACACGACCCTGTAGCCCAATACTTCGGTTGCGTTCAAAGCGGCTGAGTCTGCCGAGCTGGTGTTCAGCCAGAGGCCGAACCTCTGGATCTCGTACGTAGCGGACACGATGTCTCCCTCCATCACCGACACTCGCTCTCCAGGGTCGTCGGCGTCGCACAGGGGAAGAGACGTGGCGTTGAAGTCAACGTCGGAGCTGGTGCCGTCCCCCTTGCAGACCGTGAAGACACGACCGGTCTCGGGGTGGCCCAGTCGCAGGTGGTCTCCGCGAGCCAGGGTCGAAGTCAGGTCGTTCACGCTGATGTTGGTGTCGGGCCCGTCGTACGTCCGCAGCGCGGTGTCGCCAACGGCCAGCCTGAAGGCGGAGCCTATCGCCGTGTCCAGCGCGTAGGCGGGCACCTGGGTTAGCGTGTTGTCGTACTTGGTGGCCGCGCCGAGGAAGGTCTCGGGGGCGTACGGGTCGCTTGTGGAGCACAGCGTCAGGGTATCCGCATCGTACGGCGTGGCTCCGTCGAGGCACACGCGGAACTCCTGCCCGCCTACCTTGACGAACCCTCCCCGGGGCACCTGCTTGTATAACGGGGCCCCGCCGAATCCTGCCGTGACGTTCGGAGTCGTGCGGTTGAGAACGTTGGTCCCCTCGGCGATGGAAACGAACGTAGGAGGGTCGTCGTCGTCGTCGTCGACACCAAGCCGTGCGGTAAACGCGCCTCCGAAGTCGAAGAGTGACAGAGAAAACGCCGAGGTTGAGGTCCAACCTCGCTGCCACGCGTTCAGGCGCACAGCCTGGATGCGGTAGTCCGAGGCAAGGTCCATCTGCCGGGCGCCGGTGAACTGCGGGTTCGTGTCCCACTGCACGCTGTAGCCTTCGACGGCCGCACCGTTGGCCTCCGTGTTCTGCTCGACCTCAAGCTGCACCGTGCTCGCGTCTAGGCGGGAGATCGCCACCGTTCCGATTTGGCCTGGGACGCCCATGGGGGCGACGGGGTTGCTGCTGGCCTCGGCGGAGTCCCCGTACCCGACGCCTTCGCTTTGGGCGGAAACTCGGATGTAGAAATCCTTGCCGGTCTCGAGGTTGGACACAAGTTTGCTCCAGGTGGCGGAGGCAGCTTGGCCGCTGCCGTTGTTGGATAGCGATGACTCGCTCAAGTTGCTGGAAGAGGCTGAGGACAAGGTGCCGCTGGTGCTACCACCAGCTTCGTCTGCTGACAGAACGCCCATCGCGTCCACTTCGAATACCTTGTAGTTCAAGGGCTCGATTCCCACCATGTGCTCGCCCACCTGGTGATAGTATCACGGGTTAGGTGCCCATGCGGATGTCATCGGGTCATTTCTTCGGTCGAGCACTACTGGATACCCGGAGGTGGCGGCACGCGCCAGCTCTGTGCGAAACCTTCACCACGTTGCATGCAGTTTCTTGATACATGCAGATGACAATATCAGTGGTAGGAATATCTGCCATGGTTTTCCAAAGCTTACACCACACGTTCCTCGACATCGACTGTGAGGCCTTTCAACAGGGTCAAGTGAGAGATATGCCAACCGGATTGCTTTTTAGAAAGTGAAGGCGTCATTCGTACTTCAGTCATACGTGTGACAGAGTCTGCCACTTCCTCGCAACATGCAGCAGCAGAGCTTTGGCGGCTGTTGGCGGGTTGTTCTCCGTACCTCGGGCATTTTTTCCAGTGAAACCCGCCCGCCGCAAAAACCTTACACTAATGCGCAAAAAGAAAATTGCGGAATGGCATGGGCCCGCTCACCTCAAGGCGGAAAGACGTGGCCGTCGTGATGTTTCCGAGCATGCGACCGTTGGCGTAGAACGGTGGCTGGTCGCCTGCATTCGTGACGCCGCCTACCACGGTCGGAGTGTCGAAGGTAACGCTCCACACGTATCCGTTCGACTCCAACGCGTTGGCGGTGCGTGAAACCGTTACCTACGTTTTGTTGCATTGAAAGGGAGACGAAGAGCCAAACAGGTGAACGGACATTCAGCAGCAATAATCCAGACGTCATGACCAACGGAAGACCGTTTGCTGTAAATACCACGCGCCAAGGAAGAGACCAACGCCAGTACCATGCGCACGGCCGAGCACATATGAGGTGGCACGCTTCAGAGCAACAGGCATCATCCCCCGCGCTCAGGTTTTCCATTCTGGTTGGGAACATGTGGGGATAAGCTACTGCAAAAGTTGTTTTTACAGTTACACTTGGGGTCTAACGTGATGGGGGGGGGAGGGCGGGGTGTACTCATAGTCGTGCATGCCGTAGTCGTTAGACCATTGATCTCGCATCCCTACAAAGCCGGGACGGAGCACGCCGGGTTCTCACCGGACCAGGCTCTCACATCACCAAGCGCGAAGCGCCGTGAGGTATTCGGTGAGTCACATGAAGGGTGCGCTGCATCCTGCTACGGGTGTTCGGAATCTTGCGCTTACTTCCTTGCATACGGATGACAATTGCGTATG
>CACKRE030001386.1:43980-115406 GCA_902602495.3 Ectocarpus sp. CCAP 1310/34 | reverse complement strand
AACACCGGGGGGGGCGGCTTATTTTACAACGTCGTTGCCAAGCGACGAAAACCCAATCCCGATGGCAAACACCGGGGGGGAGAGTTAACGTATGGGTGGGCTCTAAATGTCTTGATCGATTATAAGGTTCTCGCTGTACATGTCGTGCTCTCTTGACGGTTGTTGATTGGTACACTTTGCGTCAAGACGGGTGGGGCGTCAGAACAGTTCGGGCTCACAGGCGCTACACTTGTACCAACCAACAGGGCCCTTTGACTCGGTGCGACACTCGAGGATAGCAGGAGGTCGAAATGGGCAGATTTTTCAACAAATGTAGGGAACTCCGAAACCAGCACACCAAAGTCACCACGACCACCAGCGATAATCCAAATCGCCTTCGTATGCACAAGAAGAGCAAAGCTCCTCAGGATCATGCTTCGATCGGACACCAGGCGGATCCTACCTGTCCTAGCGAAGGTAGCGTCTCCAGCATTTCTTCGACGTCCGCAGCCGAGGCATCATGAGCGATCTCGGGCGTGGTCGCCCCGTGGAAAATAGTTGCCCCTGCCGCCGTTGTTCCCTCAAAGCCGGCATCTAGATCGAAGAGGCCGGCTCGCACAGGGACACCGGAAGTAGTAACCTTCGAAAGGGACAATTGGCGAGGCGACAAATAGGAATGAAGGACAAACGTTTGAGACAGCTCGAGGAGGAGGGAGGGACGTCTTCCTGAGTCAACTGCGACTGACTTGAGAGTATGGTGTATCGATTCACTATGTAACACTACTGATGCTATGGTGTATCGGTTCACTACTTCAGAGTCTTGAATCAAGGTTCTGCCCGTGACGTACCAACAAGTACCAGTGATGAGAAGGTCACCTGTGGTGCTACATAGCATGGAAGGGGAAAAGAGATGAAAATGCATTCATTCCTGCTCTGACAACACGCCTGGAGAACGCTGACGGCAGCAGAAAACACCGACATATACATACAGCGGCACCTTTGCGAGGTAGAGATGGGTAGCGTTGAACGGCCGGAAGGCGTGCACGGCATATTCCCATCCCCCGGCAAAGGCCACTCGGTCCCCGCGCTTGACGTAGGGCGTCAGGTCTTCCGACGTCACGACGAAGTCCTCCCCGTTTACCACGTCCACTGTCCCCGGCAACTGGTAGTCGAGATCGCCAAAGGAGAGGGTGAAAGTGCCGTCGGCACCCCCCTCCGTGGTGATCGTCTGCACTTCGGCCTGTCCGAACTGGGAGCCGCTTTCGCTGACCGTGGGTGACGCTGTAAACACTTCGATGCGATAGGACGACACCGTGCTGCTGCTACTACTCCAGCGTCCGCCGCAACCGTGCGTTGTGTGTCATTGACGGCGTTTGAAAGAAACGGAAAGGAGGGGAGAGCATAAGCTAGCGACGTTGGAAGTTGTCTCATGAGCGGCGTGCCGTCTAGATTCGGAGGAAGCAGAGCTTTCAGCGGAAACTTGGGTGGTCGTGAAATAGAGCTCCAAGACCTCCGGTCCACGAAAAATGCGAGAGAGGAAAACAAATGCGAGCAAAACAAGAAGTACGAGAGGAAGACAGTGGCTGTAAGCACAGCCTGCTCACCTGTACACAGCATAAACAATGTGCGTGAGCGTTACTCGGGAAGGGGAAAAAGACGTGCTAGGGGCAGCCAATTTGAAATTGGTGTTTGTTTTCAAAACCCATTAGTGTGCGGGAGGATAAGTAATATACAAGCAAGGCGATCCAGGCGTCCTCCGTGGACAAACAGGCGCTAGGGTTGGCCCAGCCTTAGGAAAACGACAGAGAGATGTGGACAACATGAGATGCTTGGACTACAAAACCCAAGGCATGTACAGACCTATGTCATACCAGTACGGAGGCAGCGGCATGTGTGAACATACATTGAGGAGGGCACACCCGACCAGGTAACCATTAGATCGTTCGGCCCAGCCGCAGATGCATCCACCATTCCCGGTGCCCCCGGTGCCGCTCGCGGCACCATCGACCTCGGTGTTGTCGGAGAGGCCGCCCCCCATCCCACCATCTGGTTCCGTGCGAATATCCTGACGAAGTACTGGCTCCCAGTCTCTAGGTCGGCGATCTCATACTCGCCGCCGTATATTTCAAGCTGTCGACCGATCGGCGCAAGCACGGACGGGGGCAACGAAGGAGGTCGCTATCATTTGCGACCGCAGCAACATTATTTAGCATTCTTAGGAGATCAGGATGGACCCCAGGGCGTTCCTAACACCCAACCAGATGAAACGGGGGTCGCGTCGCGCCTGGGACGATTAGTGGAAATTCGACGTGCAAACGACAAGCAAGAACATGCATGCCTACACACAAGGCAGAATTTTGCGTTTCGCCTTAGCGGAATAAATACTCTTTTGTCTTCTGTGTGCAATACGGCAGAAATTTTGTGTAGAGATAGCATGCCACGCGGGTGTTTCAGGTGGTAAACAAGGAACGGCAACGCAGGTGGGTGGACAGGAACCTCAGCACACGGAGGTTTTCAGAGTGTGGACCTCGCGCGGTTGTTGGGCATCTTTGTGGCAGGGCTAGGTTAAGCTACGCGGTACTACCAATGAGACCGCCCGTAGCGAAGATATCAGCGGACCCTCCCCGAATTCGACAGAACTGTGCAGTAGAGAGATGTGAATATGACCACTGGCTTGGTTAGGTGCAGAATTCTGGCGACGGTAGATGACGAACGGTTTGAGGAATTACCTTCATGGGGCCGTCGAGGTCTTCCAGGGCGTTGTGCCCCTCCTCTTCGACAACGATCTCGAAGCTGTCGACGCGAGAAGAGTCAGCCACCGTGAAGACGTACATCTCGTCAACCTGGGTGCAGGAAAGCCGTTTGCAACGAAATGAGATAAATACAATCACAAGTTCTAAAGAGAGAATCGACGACACGAACGGTGGCATTATTGGACAAGGCCAAGATCAAGAAAAAGGAAGCATAGCGGTGCACACAACAGGAGCACGGCACAGGACACCAACGCGAGCGTCTCTGTTGTATGTAGGTTTATTGCAGGAAGAATTTCTGGACTTCTTTCGGGGGGAAAAACATCCTATCGCTCTGGCCGTGCACAAGCCGTGAACGGTTGAGTCCATGCCTCCAGATGCAAGAATAGTAGTTCGACATAGTGAGCACTTTGCCCCTGTCGAAGAACAAGAACGTTTTGCCGCCAAATCCAACGAGGTCCCGAAAATAAGGGTTGAATGGGCGAGACTGGGGCAGCAAGAAGAACTACGTACGTACCAGTACCAGGGCGAGTAACCCAGTTACAGCACAAAACCTTTGCCATCAAGCAGTGCGAGATTTGTTTGGTACTCTTGTTGTTTTCCGTTGGAAAACGATGCTTTGTCCTCTTTCCGGCATAATGTATCCCCTGTTTCTTCACCTGGAATGATCACAAGCTAACCCACACAGCTGACTACGTTTGTAACACTTGCAGCTGGTCCCCGAGCATACGCTGCTCTCCGCGTGAACAAAGAGTAGCTTTTCGTTGGTGTCTATAAAGTCAGAGCAACCCGCTCACCAGGATTCTGTTGCCAGCGTTCAGTCGGCCGAAGAAATCAGTGCTTCCGTCGATTCTGAGTGTCAGGTTACCCAAGGAGAAGCCTTCGACGCATGTGGAACACAGCGTCTGAGTGGCATCCACGAAGGCATGCCCGTCCGCCTGCCCATTTGCCCCTGATGTGAAATCAGGGCTTCGATCCCATTGTACCTTATCAGCAAGCGACATGTCACGTAACAATGGCGAAACATCGAAGTAGATTATGGCCAAAAGCATAACTTCCACAGCGAGTGTCAGGATAATTAATACTTTTGTGGATGATCACAACGTAACGGAACTACTGTAGTGGTGAGTGTTTTGTAATAATCTAGAATATGACGCCGGGGATTCCAATCACACCCGACTCACAAACGCATGCGAACCCCTTATGTATTGCTCTGAGTGGGGATAAAATCAATACATTACCAACATATCAATGACGTCGAAAATTATTGCACAGGAAGCTATCAACCATCTCGGAGCAAGTTACGCTGAAGGGTCTGGCGGCCATTTGAAACTGATCCCCATCTTGAATCACGTCATCTGAAAGAAGCAGCAGCGTCTCAAGGCTTACATCCTACTGATTCGCATCTGCAGTACCACAATATATAGTCTTAGAGAGGGAAAAGAAAAACCGGCTTACCTGGAAGACAGTGATGCGATCGCCTCCGTCGTACTGAGGGGCACCGTAGGTAACAGCAAGGCTGCTCGGGCCCTTGAGAGCGAGGGAAGGGGTACCCTCTCCATGGTAATACGATACCGGAGGGTCTGGTGCCTGCACGCAATCACCGTTTAAATAATTGAACAGGCGCGGCTCACTATTGGCAATGGACAACATTATCAAGAACCTGGTGTACACCATGCAAGTAAACACTTGGGAGTGACGACAGCAGCGGGGACGTGAGCGTGGGAGGAAAAAAGAGTGCCTTCGCAACTTGGAATCATCATAGACCGCCGGAGGCCAGGATTCCTTTTGGGACAATCGCAAGAATAACACCAACGGTCACCGCCCCCACTTCCAACGGCAAGAACAAGAGGAACAACCGAAACAACAACAGGCATAGACGTTGGAAAAGGTGGCACGTGCTGTACCTGGTAAGGGACCTGCATCCCCCCTTCCGCTGTGGCACCCGTTTCTATGGGATCAGCAGGCCGCCTTGCACCGTACCCGAGGGTGTTGAAAGCCGAGACTCGCGCAAAGTACACCTGTTGCGTGGAGGGTGCGTGTAATGAATCAAGAATTCACGACACCATGTCGTGTGGCTATATGAGTAGCTGTGTGTGGACCGTAGCCGCGAAATTACTGATCTTGCAGCCAACGAACCATGTACTTCCTCACAAACTATGAACGTTCGTTTCCAACGACATCGCGAGAATGAAATAGCAACACCTCAACGTGTAGATGTCGCAGACGCTAGTCTCTGGGAGAAATGACGACACCCATGCGTCTCTAGTCACGACGTGACCTCTTTTCTCGTTCTATCGTAGGCTGATAGGGCGTGTGATAAACTATCTTGTCAGTGTCCCGCCACGTCAAGGGAGAATGTACAATTGTGCTTACTGGGCTCCTTATCCTTATCCCGATTCCCAGCACAAGTACACCGACAAAATCCCAAGTCGTTTGCTCACGTTTCCGGGTATAAGGTCAGTGATGACGTAGTCGAACTTTCCGTCGTCGGAGTCATCGACCTCTCGAACGTAGGAATAGTACGCCGTGCTGTTGGGCAGGCTTCCCGGAGTGTGGACGATATTCACGGAGGCGTTTCCGCCGTTCGAACACGAGAGGTCGCTCTTGTCATGAACCTAAACAGCAATGCAGACAAGCGACACGGTGGTGATGTATTTCGTTGAGGATGACCCTCTGTTGAGAAATCGATGCTGTTGTTTCGTCTCCCATCCGGATTATCGCTCTAAAGTAGTGGTCCCGATACATCGCGGTGTAGTGACAGGCAATAATCGCCACGGCATATCGGGACCCACGCTATTAGGGAAAGGTGCCTGAACAGTAATTTATGAAAAGGCTAGACGGTTGTGCTGAGACATTGTTGCGGCGATTTATGAGGAATCGTGCTATTCGGGACCGCGGTATGTCGGGACCACTAGACAATACCTCATGTACTGATTCATCATTTTTTCTAAGCTCTGTACCCCGGACAAGCAAACAGAAAACCACTTGTAATTTTTTTTCAGCATTCACCTCGAAGGAAGGGAATGCCCCCACTTCGGAGGTGAAGGTGACCTCCCACACCGAAGTGTTGGCGCTGTTTCCCGCGCTGAAGGTTGTGTTGGCGGTTGTCTCTTCGACCGAAACCGTTCCGATGTTGGGCATGTTCTCCAGGCTGGTCAGCACTTCCCACGCGGAGGCGTTGGCGTCGACATCCGTCGACAGGTAAAGACCCTATCGTCGAAGAGGGCACAAATAAGTAACACATTTACGTAACTTGGGTCGTGGACCGCACAGTCACGCATCATCGGGCAAAGATGTCTCTGTTGTTGTCTCATCCAGTAGATTGTCTCGATGGAACCTGCAGCCATGATATCCCCCCCAGTAGTACTGTGTTCCAATACTGTAGCACCGTAGAGGCGAACTCGGTCACGGGGAGAACGGGCCTTGGCCCATAGGGCACGCAGGCACATGGTCACCCAGCAAAAAAAAAGCCCAGAAAACCACTAATCTGCAAGCTTCGAGACAGATAAACGCTTAGACTTCGTAGCAACCGCGGGTGTAACCCTGGCCGGCCGAGATAGACGATGCAATATTCACCTTCACGGCAGCCAGCTCGGTGTCGGAGGTGTTGAGCATTAGCCGGAAA
The DNA here is from genome assembly GCA_902602495.3 of Ectocarpus sp. CCAP 1310/34. Lineage (NCBI taxonomy): Eukaryota > Phaeophyceae > Ectocarpales > Ectocarpaceae > Ectocarpus > Ectocarpus sp. CCAP 1310/34. Next base: position 109,049 of record CACKRE030001386.1, on the reverse strand, counting down.
GTGCCGTTGGCGGTCCCGCCGCCGTCGCACGACACGAAGATCTCGGACGTGGTCGGCTCGTAAGCTTCGAAGGACGCGGAAGACCATTCCACCAAATAGGCGGAGATGTCATCCCCTCCGTCCCCGAAGTGGTCTCCGTACTCATCGTCTGCCGCCGGTGCTGCCCACGACACCCGCAGAGACCTTCCGCGGAACGCTGGGTCAGTCTCGTCCTGGGATAAAGGTCCAAGTGCAACGATATGTCGCACGTGTGTGGTTAGTCTCACATGGTACACCTATAGGCACCGTCATTGACAACGACCTCACCTACCAGAGGCGCAGTACCAGCCTCTCCCGAAGAAACTATAAAAAAAGAAAACAAATATTCCGAAAATGAAGCCTAGAGCCGTTTCACCGTGATCGGCATTATTGTCCTTCTATTGTATCACTACCCGGTGACTCGTCGTACAGTACTCCCATTCCCACCTCAACTAGCTGGGCAATGGTGGTGGGGAAACCGGGCGCGTCGGCCGAGGTTATCGGAACGGCGTCCTGGTAGTCCGCGGCCGCGCCGTACCCAAGGGTGTTCAGCGCCGAAACGCGGACGTAGATCTGGGTGCCCTGGACCAACCCGGTGATGTTGTACCGCGCGCTTCCGTCGCGAGGGTCGATGTCGACGACTTCGGGGCTGGTTCCCGCGTCGGCGTCGTAAGAGAGGGGCTTGTTTCCCATGCTGTTGAAGCTGGGAGTCGTGTCCCACTCGACCTTGAACTTGGTGACGGCGGTTTCGTCGCACGAGGTGGTAGAGTTGACGTCCGTGGGGTCGGCGGCGAAGGTCACCATGAGCGAGGTCGAGGTAAAGGAGTTGGGGGAGCTTGTCGCACCGATGGATAGCGGTACGTCCATGCTGGGGGAGCGGGGGACCCTCCGGGGCACGATGGTGTCGTTGCTGCTCTCGAGGCAGTCCTCGATGCCGGCTGGACAGGTCGGGACGGCGTATACGACGCCCGAAAGGCCCTGTACGCAGCATCGGTTTATCAGGTTTCAAGGTATTTAAAAAGGGTCTCGTGTGTATGTGGACATTGGTAGTTTTTGCCGTCGTCCCGAAGCAGTGACGAGTATGAAGGCACCAGTTAAACCACGTTGTCGATAATGACCATTGAGTAGGAGAACATTGAAGCGAATCCGCTGTGAAACCACCGTGTGGTTGTTGCAGCATACGGCACAGCTACATGTTATCTCAAAAGAGGCGATGGCGTTCATGGAACAACGCTATCTTCCCGCCCGTTTCGACGCAACAGCACCTGGCGAATGTCTGGTCAACCATGCGAGTCAGGTGAGATGCCAGTGTACCTCACGGTGTTCACATCTGTTGCTGTTTTACGCATCGCTTTGTAGCGATCGCCTTACTCACCACGGACGGGTACCACTCCGGTGGCCCCTGGCCCATCTCATTCACAGCTCGAACTCGAGCAAGCCACGGCTCGCCGCATGTTACGTTTTCTTCGGACAAGTCGATCTCCACCGCGTAGCTGCTACCTGCTTGGTGTTGAAAAAAAAACACATGAGGTACAGCAGTGTTGTCTAAGGGCACGTTGACTGATGAGCACCTGCAAAGCATTTCTTTCAGTGTGAATGTACCCACGATCACAAATATTTTGCATGCAGTACTCGACCACGAAAAGGCAATCAGGAGTTCTATCTGTGTGAAGCCACCGTCTGTCCCGCCGGCCCTACCTGCCAATGTACGGCAAGACAGGAACTGCTTCAAATCATTGTGCAAGGCCGTGAGGTGTAGAAAAATACGTCAACCCGCTGGCGGAGACACCCTATCGGCACCGCGAGGCAACGTCCGCATTGTCACCAGGATTATGCTATCGGTATTCTCCAAACGTGCAGGTCTTACGTCCATATCTATTGTTCTGCTACGCTCGGGATTATGTTCCCCAAAACTGATGATGACGTCCCTTTGCAGGGCCTTTGTGCCCTCTGTAGACTAACAGTAGGCGAAACACACCGGAGAGCCCGCTGACTTGGTAACGCGACAACGGTTTTTGGTTTGTGCCTCAATCACATCATAATGAATCGCTCGCTGGTTGGTGATGACGCACACATTCGCGACTCCGGTGGGCCGCGTCGTTTGGCATATACCGAGGGCAGAGACTTCACCCTCTTGCCTCTAGACAACGAGTGAGGTTTCCAACCCGTTACCTCCGACGGCCGACGTTGTTGCCATCTCCGCAGCATCTTCAGCCATCACGGTTACGTTGAAGTACGGCTCGGTCCAAGATCCCCCTAGAACCGAAGGGGCGAGCTCTAACACGTAAGAAAGGACGTCTGCACCGTTGCTTCCGATAGGAGAGTCCCACCCAATCAGCAGAGACAGCGATTCCTCGGGATCTGCGTAGACCTGTGGGGAGGGTGGCGTGGCGGGTGATGTAAGGTACAGCTAATGCTGTTGTTGTTACAGCATGGCTGCGAGGACGCTCTTGAGGAGCTCGGCCGGCAACCACGCCGAGAATACTCTGCGACCGAACAAAGTTCTGGCAAGCACATTCAATACTTGTGGCAAGAGTTGTCGGGATGGGCCCACATTGTGACAGGAGGGAATATATACTAAGGGTGGCCAGACAATCACGCGATATTGCAGCAAAAACAACAATCACCAACAACAACAACAACAACAACAACAACAACAACAACAACAACAACAACAACAACAACAACAACAACAACAACAACAACAACAACAACAATAACAATAACAGCACACCTTGGCGTCGACTGGAGGAGGTGGGGGTGCTCTCGGTGCACAAGCGCCTTCGATCCCCCCGCAATTGTCTTGCGATTCGCTTTCCTGCGCCTCGCCGACACCAACGGAGTTGATCGCCGATACCCGCGTGAAGTAAGTTGTGCCGGGGGACAGGAACCCTCCGTCAATCTGTGTTGCCACAGAGAGGTGCTGCTGCGTAGTTGCAGCGGTAACGTCAACCCCACCGGACGAGCCTGTAACCACCGACCAAGCCGAACAATTAGCGGTGCTATCTCCGGAGAAGTCCGTGACTTCCAACGACGGGACGTCCCCGATCACCCCGGCCCCGATAAAGGTAATCCAGTACCGGTAGCCGTAGCCAGGGTCGGTGATCCTCTCCCTGGCGACGAGGACAGCGCTGCCTGTGACGCTCTCTACGGCCGTGCCCAAGTCATCGTACGTTGCGTTGAACGGAATGCAGTCCGAGACCGACGTGACGTTGGTGTTGTCTTCCACAAGGCCGGCCGTGTAGCTCAGGCGGTACTCCCCACCGGCTAGCACGTTCGTGTCCCCGGAATACACATCCAGGGTCTGCACCTCTGCGCCAAGGGCGAACGTGCAGGTGTCGGACTGGCAGCGGAGGCTGGAACCGTTGTTCCGGATGGCGCGGATGTCGTAGGAGCCCGCGGTCGACATGTTGGTTTCGGAGGCGCTGCTGCTGCTGCTGCTGCTGCTGCTGCCAGAGGCCGACGTGAAATCCGCTCTAACGTCCCACCCCACTCGGTAGTGCGTTATCGTGGAACCTTTAGTTTTTTGTTGTGGAAACATGCACGGGCACACGGTACCGGTGAAGATCCAGCAGAGGGAACAAAACATTTGTACGACACGGTCCAAATCCGGCGTTCGCTACTACTGAATCTCGGAATACTTCCCCCAGCGTGTGTGGTGCAACACTAGCGTGAACGCAGACCCAATCGTTTGAGTATGTTGAAACAAAAAAATATTGCAGAAAGATCAGAGATCAGCAGCTGCGCACGTTTCGCGTTTATACCTCCATCGCTCGTCTCGAAGAGTTGGGTGGCTGCGTCCACGGATGGGCGGCTCCAGCTCACATCCAAGCGATCCGGCACTTGCCCGGGCGAATCCGGGGATGCGAACGACGCCGTCGAGACTCGTACGGTAACGTTGTTGGGCTTGTACGGGACCTGCAACCGCGACCAGATTGCGACAGCATCGTTTGGGTAGTCCCGGCGGAATTAGGGATGCCCGTGGAGAACGCCGGAGCAGAATAGGTACTAGCTGTAGACTTGCGCAACACGAAACGTGCACCATAAATCATTGTCCCGCCATGGAAGCATCAACTGGGCGGCCAGCGAGCTTTGTACGTACCTGCTCGATGGTTGTGATGGGGAACGGGGACGCGTCCGCAGGAGCCCCGTACGTCGTGAACGCTTCTTCGGACTCGCTCGTTGAGTTCTCCCCGCCGGGCCCGTTGTAGCCGGCCACGCGCACGTAGTACTCCGTGCCGTTCTCAAGACCTTCGAGCTATGTTGATTGGGAGATACGGTGGGGCATGGGCGCGGGGACGGCACGGATGTGAGTTGATTCACCCCAGCTGAGGCAGCATTTGTGGCCTACTTTATTTATATCAATGGCAGTGGATAGTCCGTGACTATCGTACTACTCCTGATGGAGTGGGCCACCGTGAAGCCCGCACTCTATTGACATGCAACGCTGGAAACAAATGTAGTTATCATTCCCGTCGTGGCCAGAAATGTTCGGTAGCACTGATTTCAGCGAGGTTTGGGTTGTTTTCATACACCTGGTAGTGTGTGTCGGTCACGACGGCACTCCACTCGGCGGCATCAGCGTGCGAAACTGCTCCTCCGGCCTGGGATCTACCAAAGTTCCGTTCCTTGTCCCACTGAACCAAATACTTGCTCACTCCCGATCTGGTGGAACATCCACACGAACGGCAAGGTTTGCGGTTAGGCAGGATAAAAAGGGCACGAATACGAGGATGCAACAGTTCCGCGAGGTCGCCTGGATAACGAACGAACCGTCATGCGGAAGCGAATAAATATCTCCCGCGTTCCTTTTCACTACCTGCGGGTGTGCGGAGATTTAGTGGAGAAGGAAACGATTCTGCCAGAGTATCTCGGTCGAATTGTTGGCAGAAAAAGCTGAGAGCGGGGTGAGGCTTAAGCAGATAGGAGCTCCCCTCGCTATGGTGCCCGGAACGTCAACTTCGAAGGGCGGCGGGGATGTGATCAGGCGATCAGGCTTCTTTGTGGCTAGGACGGCGGAGCAGAAAAATAAACTACATGAATTGTAACTAGTGGCGATTTTGCACGATCTCACCCTCCGTCGTACTGCGGAGCTGACCAGAAGACGCCCAGGGAGCTGGTCGATACCACCGATACATTCAACTGGGACGGAGGAGAGGGCGGCCTTAGTTCAGGGATGACGGCGAGGTCCGATGCCGGATCTTCCTTCCCTGCCACCAGCTGGAAAGTAGAGATGTTGCCTGCACAGAAACAACGTAGTTTAAGTTTTGGTCAGTTGTGGCTACAGTCGTGGTTGCTAAGCCGGATCCCTCGGCTCATCCTACGTCCTTCTCTCGCGGTGTCGAGTACAAGAGTCGGAACCACTCGAGGGCCATCCCAAAAAAGCGCTTCGATGCACAGCAGCAGGACAGGCCGTTGGTCAGAGTTCTTCTGGTCCGATGTGGAGGCACACCATAAAGGCTATCTGTGGATGTCAAATCGACGACGCATGTGATTACCGCAATTGACGTCGTCGTTCCTCCTGTATGTCAACAGAGGGAGATCGCCAGGTCTCGCCGCTCCTTCAAAGTGTACGATGTACTCCATCTTGTAACGGTCCGTGCTGACGTCCGTGGAATCGAAACCGGAGAGAGAGGAGTGGTCGAAACGGCTCACGCGAACCGCTCCGGCGACCGATTCCAAGGCTGATAGGGCACCCGCAACCTGGAGAAGCGCAGAATTTCCGTCGATAGACTATGTTGACCCTTCTGGCCTTGTCTTCGTATCATTACCGGTATTGGGCATGCATGCAGCCGGAGTCCGGCCAGCCCGAAACCTCTTGAGACGTGTGAGCAAGAGCAGACGTATTCTATCCTCGTCCAGAACTGTTAGTCAACTCATACATTCGTGAAAGAAGGGTAGAACGAACCAACTGCAGAACCGAGGTCACCGCCGAGAATGCTGACTTGCCTCATTCGCCGAAGCGTCGAAGTCCAGGGGTTCCGTCGTATCCGCCCTTCCCGTGAAGGGGTCGAGGAGAGTCAGGTTGAAGGATCCGCTGCCTCCTTGAGAGGGCAACAGATCGGACACGCAGGACCCCCCTTGGCTTCCCATCAAAAGAATCCGCTGCACCTGCATGTCGTCGGACAACCATAAAACAACAAGTGCGACTTCGGTTTGTGCCGTTTAGCTCAGGATTTGTTCAACGTTTTCTCCAGCGTGGCATCCTTACTTCTGGAACAGGCGGGAGTTCGATTAACGGAATACCTCCTTCGCTGAACGCTTACACTTAGTTCAGCATCGCTTGATGTCCCGCGCGGTCTTTTCTAGTTCAGGCAACTCCCCGCCGTCTACACCTTTTGCCAGTGCCCTTTGATGTTCATGCCTGGTACCGTTCCCCCCTCTCCTTGCAAGTCATTTATTCTTCGCTTCTGTTGCTCAATTCAATCACCGCTGGGCCCTCGCCACTTTGCTACACTGCTGGCTGTGAGAGATCAAATCGGGCGGGGTCTTATCCCGGACATTGTCCATATCCTTTGCTGGTGGCATACTCAGCGAAACCTAGCGCATGCTCTTCGTAAATCGGCGTTCGCGATGTACGTTGAAAGCCCTGTTTAGGCATGAATATTGAGGTCCCAAGACCGCCCAACATGTGTATATTCCGGACAAGTTTGAAACCGAACCATTTGGCATGATCAAGCAATTCCACGCGAGCGGAAATGACAGGCTCAGGAAACTTTCTGGCCTCGTGTATGCCCAACCGTCTCGTCGTCTCAACCGTCCGTGCGCTCATAACGGGTAAGACAACAAACCAAAATGGCTGGTCTGCCCCTGAGGCTCGGGCCAGTAGTTTGCACGTTCCCAACGAAACGACCGGAGGCAGAATCTCTGGAACACCAGTTGAAAACTGACAGAACCTGCTGATATTATCTATTATTCGTTGGTTTGTGCTACCTCAACACATTCGGGAGACACCAACCAAATGAAAGAAACATGGACAAACCGCGAATCGGTGTTCTGTTCGTTAGTTTGTATACCTCGTGCTGAGACCAGCCTCGAGGTACCGCGGCGGCCGGCTCCGAGAATCCTACGGCGTTGGAAGCAATCACCCGGACGTACGTCTGCTCCGACTCAGAGACGCCTTCGATGGTGTAGGTCATCCACGTGTTCTGGTCTTGGCCGTAGTCGTACGGGGCGGAGATCTTGGCCTCTCCGCTGCCAGAGCCGAAGCTCTCGTCGGAACTCCACTGCACGGTGTACCTATCGTGGCGAATCGGCGTAATACAATCAGCGAGGGCTGTAATTTTCCGTGGTTCTATCCCCTTTTCCAAACGACTGCCCGATTGCCACACCTATCGCCTTTGGGCGCTGCAATTAGGAGCGGGTGTGGGTTTTCCTCTCAAGAGCTCGTCAAGCTCTCGAGCGGTACAACCTCGGGAAATCTACTACACGGTGTACGGATACCGACAGCGTCACGCCTGGGACGCTCGCAAATATGTCCAGGCTTTCGTCTCATCGTCGAGTGGTGAAATTGAAGTCTTTCCCTTTCCTTCTCGTGAGCGATGTGAAACACGGATTTTGGGACAACTTAAAATGTGTCCACATAGGTTTCTGTCAACTACTCGTTACTTGATACCACATAAAAACACACCACCCATGACTTATTTCGAAGCACAGCCGCGCATCCAGGTTTGCTTATAGGCCGATTATGGACATCGTTGGAAAAAAGGGATCTGCGAAGAGTACGAGCTGGCGTCGTGTAGAAAGAGACAGAAATGAAACGTGTTCAGTTGCGGTTTTACGAAGCAACGAAACAAAAGTTCCGCTGAAGTGCACCAACAACTTAGCGGTACCTAGTGACGTTGGAGCCGCCGTTGCTTTCTGGCTCCATCCAGGACAGCGCTAACTGGGACCCCGATAGGACGGATACTCCCACCGACCGGGGTGGCGAAGGCGCGCGTGCGGACGTCATCGCCACGAAGGGTGCCGTGCGAACCTGTAAACAACATCAGGTCAAAGTACGTTCAATGTTAAGTGTGGGCACCAGTGGCACTACAAACGGCGAGCAAGGCTACATGTAATTCGGCGTCTAAACACTGTTTAGGTGAGGCCTGTGGTGTACGACGCCAGACTACGGCAGTAGTAGCTGTTTTCGCGATGAAAAATTGCCCTATACGTTCTCCAGACGGCAAACTGTTGGTCGAAGTGTGTGTTACTTGCGCTCCGCGAATTGATGAAGCACGTGTGCACCCTTCTGGATATTTCTCGAGAATATTCAACTTTTGCAGTGTGCCTACATCCCTGAAGCTCTTTTACGAATTGACCCACATATATTGGTATGTTCTGGTGGACAGCTGTGACCTTTTGAACTATGTTGTGTTCTCGCTCCGCTTGGTTCGATATCTGTGTTTGGTGTCAGACATCTGTGTTTAATGCTGCATTCTCTTCCAGTGGTTTACCTCACTCCACCCGATGCCATTATAGGCCTTCACCCTCACGGAGTACCCAGTCCCGACCTCCAACCCCGCTTCCTCGGGGGTGACTATGCTTGTCATGAGGCCTCCCTTGCGGGACTCAGCGACAGTTACTAATGGATCGGTGCCGCTCAAGGTCCCTGCCGAGGCGAGGACCGATCCTGGAACCGAATCGGGACCGTTCCCCGTGCTGACGATCAGCGACGAGGCGTCGCCGGCTGCTGGGGGGAAGGTGATGTACCACGAGAGCCCTTGTGCGCTTGGCCCCGCGGTGTAGGGGTAGCTTGGGTCCTTGGAGGAGGCGTTTTCGACAGACACCTGGGTGGGTCGTGGAGAGAGAAAATGTACGAGGATTGGAACGATGGTGGCTGTCGATCGCGTTGGAAATTCCTGTCAGCATCAGTGGCAACACCAAGCGTGTGATAATCCAGCACCCTCACAACGCTGGCATCACAACCACCAAACACAGGTTTGCACGCCTAGACTCCAGCCATCATCGAGCGCATGCAAACAAAATCACCGACAATCCCATGGGTCGTAGGTTAGATCCTCTAACAGCTTCCTTGAAAGCACGGATACCGGCGAGGGTGGAGGGCCTGTTGGACTCAGCACTGCATGCTAGAATCAACCCGGCGTATCCGGCTCTTCTCGAAATGATTCAATACTCATCGACCACCGTTCACGCCCAGCCAACAGACCTTGATCACAGATAAGCCGCACCCAGTGCATGTTTTAAAGATCCCGCTGATCAAGACACAGAAGAAATTGGCGTCGCGAACAAAATCATCCTTCACACCCTTCCGAATTCGAGGGGTCATCAAGGTGCCGAGTGCATCTTGACTACAGAATACGTTAGGGTCACTGGGTGGGGTCGTGGTGAGGTCGTTTGACCTAGTAGGTTAGGCTCTTGGTGGTATCTGAAAGTTCTTGCAGCACCTTGTACCCATCGGGACCGCGCGGAGGGTTCAACTCTCCGGAAGGGGGGGGAGCTCGAACCAGATTTCGACGAAGGTTCACGAAAGAGGTCGTAACAGGTTCAACGGTGCGAACTGGGAATGACACCAACCCCTCACCGACAGCAATGGTAACACCAACACCAACACCACCAACAACAACACCAGCACCAGTACCAGCACCAACACCAGCACCAACACCAAAGTACGTTCCGTCACCTGGACTTGTCCCACAGCGGGGATGCCGGCCAGCGCGGAGGCCATCTCGTCAGCGGTGGCATCGTAAGCGATCCGCTCGGACCAGTGGCCCTCAAATCCGACAAAGAAGTACCCATCCAAGTCGGAGGCGGTTGCCGCCGCTGTGATCACCTGCACCTCGCTTGTGGAGGTCACCTGCGGGAAACAGCGATCGTTTTCGGCTTCCGGAAGTTGGTTTCTGTTGTATGATAATAACATATGGGTTCCCCTCGAGTACTGAAAAATAGGGTGCCACATGACACGATGGTGTCAGGTAATTCAAACATCCATGAAAATCGTGGTAAACGTAATAGCTGATTCAGATAGGACCTGCAAGCCAAATAATAACCAGCGACCCAGCGACACTCTAGTTCGTTCATAGGGGCAGTATCATCTTGTCTTGAGTACAGTTTTCTGGCAACGATTATCATCCACAAGAGCAGGCTTTAAGCTGGATAATGGCAATGGGTGCCTGGCATCATTATTTAGCAAGGGAGGATAGCTCTGGGAAACCCACCGTTCACCACTATGATCAACCTCGCTTGTGAAAGCAGTCAAGTGAATCAACCACGAGGCTCTCGCGAGACCCGAAGGGAACAAACAGCTTGTGGTTTCATAGCACGTCTGCCGAACGCGGCGGCACAACCGCGGTACTCATGGTGCCCTTGGGATTCGAGATAGAGGTACTGTATTCTCGTGTAGGGAGGGGTTCGAGAGAGTAGCGGCAGGGAGCAGAGACTGTCACACCTCTGCGAAGCCAAGCGGCATGACGTTGATCCCAACGGTCCCCTGGTCGAACGGCGGCAGCACCCCTTTGACACTCTCCTCAACCGTGGCTGAAACGCTCACGCCTCGAAGCGAGGAAGCCTGGGCGAAGCGGAACAAACACAATTGCGAATGTAGCGTATGAGGTGGACAGGGATGTCCTTGCACCCGAGGATGGGGGCTCAAGGTCACGACAGGCTACCGCTCTCCGAAGCTATCGCCCGTGTGCGTACTTCTATGGTGCGAACCTCCTCTAGCATTCCCCGTCGAGAGTGCGCTCGGATCGAAGGACGGGCGATGTTGTTAACAACTGAGGCGATCAATCGCATGCCCCTTGCGAACCCGTGCTGCCAACAGGAACGAACGGGTCCATCTATTGTGCGGTGTTTCTTGGGATTACCTGCACGGCCATAAGAGGGAGGTCACCGATGTTGGAGACGAACGCCACCCTCCAAGAGGAAACCGTAGAGTCCGCAGCCGTAGCCGTAGCCGATGCTGCTGCCGAGCTCTCCTTGGTCACCTGACAGAAATTCGGTCACAGAAGCAAGGATATCACACGATAGAGTAGTCATAATTCATCGAAAGGGTTTGAATTTCGAGACTGAGAAACAAATCTCACCCTAGTCGGGAAGCTGAACGGATTACTAGACTTTTAGCCACAAGACCGATTTCGCTTTTGTGTCGTTGATTCAACGCGGCCTTTGCGGCGTCTGGAGTCTACGGGCCGCGCGGCACAAGGGTTCCACACTATCATGCGAGGATTCTCGTCAGCACCGTTGTAACTGGAAACAGGATTGTGTGCTATGGAGAGCTTTGTGCAACACCTCGGTAAATCCATCTATGGCGTGATGTCCAGTTGTATCAAAAGAGTCGACCGCTTGCCCAAACCTGATCACTAGTTTGTGCGATATCCCCATGTTCAAGCTCGTTGCCATTACCCTACCCGCCAACGTCCCAAACTGCGCATTACACGGCATCACTTGAAATACCTCCACCGGTGACGCCACGTTGGGAAGAGAGGCCAGGGCGGACGCTACCCGGGAGGCCAGTGCGTTGTGTGGAATGGAGGCAGTCGTCGCCCCATCCAGAGACAGCCGGAACGTTCCGGAAACCGCGTTGGAAATTCGGATGAACTGCTGCTCACTGATTCCCGGTGCGCCATCCCACTCCTATCAGTGTCATGATTTGTTTGAATAATGGCAGCGTCGAGTTTCGTGTGAGAGGTAGCCGAGGAAGCAGCAGGAAACAACAGTCGTCAAAGGGCGCTTTCGATGTGCTTCCATTACTTTTTTTCGATGGCGTTGTGGCTTTGAAGGGTGAATGTGTGTGGAAGCAACGGCAACTAGTGAGGACGCCACATCATCCTGTTTTTGTCCAGCGTCAGCAGCATGGTTTAGAGTGGAAGCAGTGCATGACATGAGAAGCTGTCCGCTCGCGTGGGACATGCGGCGGTGCAGTAGCGAGGTTTTCAATACTCCGCAAAAAAACGATTCGAGCACCTCAGGCTCTCCCAGCATCAGCAAGAGCAAACAATACCCCCCCCAGGCACCTCAACCTTATCGAACGCCTATCTCTCCCTGATTCTTACTCACCACTTGGTACGCGGTAACATCGCCCCCCATGGCATCGTTAGGGGGAGACCAAGAGATGGCCAGAGAGGATGGCGAAAACGCCTCCACCTCTATCCGAGACGGCGGCTCAGGGGGGCCGCCCGGGTGCACGACCGGGAGGATCGAGGGCTCCGTTTTCCCATACGACAGCGCCACACCGTTGTACGCGCTCACTCGAACGTGGTAGGCTGCTCCCTTTGCGAGCCCCGTCACCTGGCGTGACGGAAGCAGGCACAAACGTGATTCCGAAATGATGGCAGCAAGTGCGGGAAGGGCAGAATCGCAAGAGGTTTAGACGCGCGTTTCCCATTGGGATTCGCGGGCTTGGAAGTTTGTTCGTTGCATCTACTGCGCCAGGAACGATAATAGTGTCACGTCAAGACAGCTGGCACTTGCTGCAACAGGTCGTGCGAAGAGCGGACGCTCGTCGTTTCATATTTTCCATTTGTACGAAGGAACGCGAGTTTCGGCGACCAGCGGTGTTGTCAAGTCATTTGCAGCCAAAACCCACGTTCTCTGAGGTCAGTTCTCCGGCCTCATCGATCTAACCAGTTTCTGAACCGTTTATTCCATGCATGCAGAATGGGTTAAAGTGTTCACGCGCGGACCCCTTCAATGTCGGTCAAATGAAAACTTCCGTACCACCAGCAACAAAATAGTGTAGACGTCAAATTGCAAGATCGCCTTGGTGTCATGGCATCAGTGTACCTCATACTGCTCATGGGACGAGTTGGTCGAAGCGTTGAAGACGGTCGAGCCCTTCAAGCTCGAGTCCATGAGCGGCAGCCAACCCGTAACCAGGTGGGTCACCCTCGCCTCGATGGATGCATCGAAGTCGTCCCGGATGACGCTTGAAACGTCCGTTGATAGGGTGCTCAGAGCGCCCAACTGCAAGCAGAAGGAGGAACCATGGTCAGCGACGCTCGTGAAGATTGACGACGCACTAACGGAAACATCGCTGTGCAGCAGCGTTAAGAACCTTGTGCTGTACTTGTTGGTGCGGGTTTCAAAAGTGGTGACGGCGATGAAGAGGTCAATTACCGACCAATACGGAACAGGCACGTGCCAATACCTGAGTTTCCGCCAAAAAAACGCACAGGATACTAGCATTCCATGTCAACGATGTCAGGGATCGAGCGAAAAGTTTGTTTTCTCACACAAACACTTGCATGCCACAATGATTAAGCGTTGGCTACCGGTGTACCTCGGATAGGAAGATGACCGTCCACTGGAAAGAATCGGCTTGTGTAACAGTTTCAGATGCAGCCGCTTTCCGTCGAACAGCAATATCTCCCAGCATTCCCGATCCTAGTCCTTCCAGTGCCGCCTGTAAACAAGAAGTGTTTTTGCGGCGTCTATAGGCGTGGAGCGTATTCGATACTTGCAGTATAGTTCCATGCAAGCAGGCAGAGGTAGCGCTAGCGGTTGGAGTAGTGACACGAAAACGAAGTACCACCTCTAGAGACATGAGCACCGCCGCGATTAAATGTTAAGGACCGCACCCCAAAACAGTTGTCGAACATGGCATTAGAATCTCTCCGAGATAGAGGTTTGTGGCCTCTCTGAACACGCTGTGGGCCTTGGTAATCTTCTCGTCACATTGGCCGTGGACGTACCCCGAGAATACCAGCTTCTAGGAACTTCTGGATATACAATCGTCATATGACACCGAATCGTCCACGACGCACCTCAATCGCTTCGGCGGAGGCGTTGGCATCCAGGGGCACAGTGGCTTGATCCCCGTACCGCAGGCGGAACGTTCCGGATAGCGAACCGTTCGTCGCCGCCACAGATACCACCTGCTGCTCGTAGCCCCTCCATCCCTCGATCCACCTAGACGAGGTGACCACCGCATCCGTCCCGCTCAACGACGGCCCCTGCGAAGATAACTCTTCGCTGAACCCGTCACCATACCTCGTTGCGTTTGTGGTCATCATAAACTCAGAAACGAAGAGTGTGTCGTCAGCGGATACCAACACCCGAGGACATAATCCGGCCCTTTCCTCCAGGCAGGCATCTGCGGGGATGCTGATGAGCCAGCGCCGGCCGTATCTGCCAACGTCTCCGGGCAAATCCTGGCAGGGTATCGTACAGTTTTGCAGATTCGGGAGAGGCAGACGTTCAGGGTTGAGGGATGGCGCATGTTTGTGACTGGAATGGGTGCGAAAGTTGCGTGTCGCCTCAACGGAGGTTGAAGCGACGTCCGCATTGAACTTCGTGTTCGAACCACCATCTTTCGGGAGTACATCACACCCTAGCATTGCATCTCTCGGTAACGTGAGAATGCAGCAGGATTGCTGATAAGACATGATTCACACCCGGAGAAGAGTACAGAGAGAGATGACCAACAAACACATCAAGCGCAAAAAGGTCGTTATTATATATATTATATTGTACTTTCCTGGAATACACGATAAGCTTGGGTATGTGCAGATAATGCACTCTTGTTATCCTGCGCGAATATTGGTCATTGGGACGGAAACGGAAGCACCCCCCAGCCCCTCTCGCGCAACACCTTAACGGCTTTTGCATTAATTCATCAGAGCGATACCTTACACCAGCGGGAGATAGGCAAGTATCACCTGGCCAAAGTACACGATCGTGGTGAATTTTTGTTCTCACATTGCTCTTGTTCCTTGACGGCGTAAATCTACAGTTATATCATATCGCCTACGCTCACTCGGGCATGCTTGTCCGCGCATGGTTCAGAAGGGGTTTTGAATTTTGCTGAGGTGTAGGCTTACCTCCCGAGTGACTTGGAGACCTCCTGGAACCGTGGGCAGCGCCTTGAGAGCATCATCCACCTCCTCGGCTGAAGAGTCGATAGAAATGGTGTCTGTCACAAGTCCCCTGTTAAAAGCAATGGTGAACGTGCGTCATTTTGATTACTATGAATCTTGGTCGCGGCGCAACCCTGACATATCGACTGATCGATGCCCCTAACCGGTCACGGGACAAATGGCCAAAACAAGTGATAAAGCTACTGATGAACTTTAACGGGTTGTGGCGGAATTGCGAGACAAGCAACGGCCTCAGAGCAGGTTCACTACCTCCTCTATTTTCCTCCATCATGGCGTTGAATCGATGCTAACATTGTGTATGTTTTCTGTTGTGCAGGACTCGCCTGTATGCTAGGGAGAAGTGCCCTCCGAGGTTGTTCCTAGATGCAGATACTTCCACCGCCTGGATATCAACGCTGGAGTAAAGCAGGGAGTCGGAGGGACTGCCACCATTGCGGTATCCTTCGAGCCCGATGGCATCCCATTCCACCTTGTAGCTGTCAACAGAAATTGAAGCAAAGGCAAGCCAGAATACAAGTGAGTGTCACTGACCACGTAGTGTCGAAATATGAGACTACAGCGGACGAGGTCGGAAACTTCGCTCGGGCGTTAGAAGGTGCGACATACACGCCACTTGACAGCTCGGCGACGAGCGCCAAAAAGTGTACAAAGGCCATGACAGCCAGTGAGAAACGACCGCGACTGCCCTCACGGACGAAACTCCCTCACGCACTCACTTGGTGATAGGCTTTCCTCCGTCGTCAAGGGAGGGCTCGAACGCAACCAGGAGAGACGTGGATGAGGCGGGGAGAACGTCGACGGCCGGGGGTGGCGATGCTTGGGTGCACGGCGCTTCGTTGAACGGGCTCGACAGCGCACCGGACACCGAGAAACCCTCCTGGACGCGTTTATCGTACGAAAAAATGCGAACGTTTAGTTTTGTTACGGCAAGGATGAAAGCCTGTCATCGTCGCCCTGCCCAGAGGTCGTATATGAACCCTCAACAATCACTCGTTTATATATATAGTGCGCCGACTCCGGATGACGACTGATTGACTGTTGTGGTTGGGAGCTTGAAAAACACACGAAGTACGCCGAAACACAGTCTAGGAACACGTTCCATTTCCGGATAGTTTTTTGGAAAGAAAGCGGGCATGTATAGCAATTCAGGTACCTGGTTGTACGCAAACACGCGGACGTGGTACGGTAAACCCTTAGCAAGGCTGGGGACCGTGTACTCGCAGGGGGAGGAGCTGCACTGGGAGGAGTTGGTCACGACCTTCTGGTGCGATCCTAGCGGACCACCATCACCTCCTGAGCCGAAGGACTCCTCGGGGTCCCACTCGATCTTGTACTTGGTAATGGAGGACCCGCCGTCCGCGGACGGGGCGTTCCAAAGTACCCTGGGCGTTTGTTTCCACACGACAAAGAGTAACCAAGGCGACGATCGCTTTAATGGAAAGCGTTTTCCGCAAGCGCACTAACGTGCCCACGCTAAAAGTACCCCAGTAAAACGTGCTTGGGATCACAACGTGTATTCCGACGTTGGGTTGGACCATTTTGTCACAGGTTGGAACGTTGACACTTTCAAGCCTTCGCGAGGTTTGATAGTCCGTTTCAACGCATAAATTATTGTATCCAATCGGATGGACTAATTCGACGGTGGGAGACATTACTCCCTACCATGGCGGACCCTCTTCCTCTACGCATTCAATACCTGAGGGAGTTCGAAGAATCCGGGAAAATGTGCACCCCTTCGGGATTCGCCGGGACCTGCTTCGGTGGAGCCAGGTACGCCGGGTTCGAGCCCCTGGGTAGGCCGAGACCTCTGGCGTTTTTCGCGGATACCCTGACGAAGTACGGCTCTCCGGTCTCTAGCTCGGTGATGGTGTACCACAGGGAAGAAGAGTTGGAGTTGGTGGCTATGCCTCCGTTGCCATCACTAATCGGTGATGCCACGGACGATGATAGCGTTGCGGGGATGGTTGCAGACAGGAGGGTGGAGGGGCTCCTGCCTCTGACGGAGGTACCGTAGTTGGCGGTTAGGTTTCCGTTCGGTCCGCCGTACGCCTGTGGTGTTATGAGGGGAGTCATGACACAGGGATTGAATCGTCACAACTCAGCGGCTCAAAACCTGCGCTTTGGCTTGAACCGACGTCATCAATACCCGAGTAGAATATCTTCGTCGCCAGAAGTAAAGAAAAACAACCTACAAAAGTGCAGGTGTGCTGTACTACAGACCAACAACACACACCTCGACCAGCGAGATTGTTTCGTTTGACGCATCCACCGCCTCGATCTCGTACGCTTCTCCTGCGAGCTCGATGAATAGCCCTGCCTTCAGCATGCCGCTCTGTAAGGAAAGCACAGAGATGTTGCGCTCCCCGCCCAAGGCGGTCACCGTCACTACCCCGGAGTGGCCCGGCAGTCCGGCAATGAGGTCGTACCCAACCTGGCAAAAAATGGGCGACAAGAAAGCGAGACATCGAGATTGTTTCTAACGCAGACAGTGGACCATTACACTTCCTGGGGATGGCCTCCTAAGTTTCTGTTGTCAGCGTCGGGACCAGGGTCAATAGCGTTCAAGTGGAAAGTCAACAAGGAAAAATTATTGCATATTATCGAGACGAACCTCTGCCGTAATGTCGGCGCCGAGAGCACCGGCCAAGCCGTTGTAGGAAACCACCAGCCGGCTCGAAGTTGCGGACGGCTCCACGTCGGTCAGGAATGTCACCGACCAGTTGTACCCAGAAGCAGTGTTTACTTCGCGGGAAACCTGTCAGGAGCAAGGTCGGCACCGTCTTCGCATGAGAAGAAGCTAGTCGCCGCTCCAGACGTCCATCGAAAGGGCTTGTGATGTGGATAGAAAGTTCGATGGCGTAGAGCCATCCTTGGATTCGCTTGGTTGCGTCACGAAGATTTACCCCTAATCCAAGGCACCTGATATATAGAACTCTTGGCGCCATATTTTTTGCCTATTTCCGCTGAAGAAAAGAATCCGTTCGACTTGCCCAGGTGACGAGACACTGAAAATTGGAAAATAACAACTTTTTGCTCTTACCTGAACGTCTCGAACGTCCTGTAGACCTTCCAAGGCCGCTTCTAGCTCCACTTCCCCAACATCGGCAGGTAGGTAGTCTGTTTCCTCTCCGCCGCCCCCCCACGACAGCCGGAAATTTCCGGTCAATGTGTCGTTCGCAACGGACACAGCCGTCGAAGCCAGTCGCAGCACTTGCACTTCGCTTCGGACGGGCTCTGAAGCCATCCACCACTCCACCAAGTATCTGACATAGTTTTCGGAGGCAACCGGAAAATGAAAATAGCGCGAAGTAAATAACGCACGGTATTAACAGAAGAACGGATGGACGGAGAGAGTGAATAACGGTAGGTCGGGAAACAGAAAAAGCACTCCTCCGGTATTGTGTGCAGTTTGTAATGCTCACAACTAAAGCGCCCGCAGCCGGACGTGGTGGCA
This sequence comes from Ectocarpus sp. CCAP 1310/34, assembly GCA_902602495.3. Classification (NCBI taxonomy): domain Eukaryota; class Phaeophyceae; order Ectocarpales; family Ectocarpaceae; genus Ectocarpus; species Ectocarpus sp. CCAP 1310/34. The sequence goes on along the minus strand of CACKRE030001386.1, from coordinate 90,758 downwards.
TGAACCTAGTGACGGCCTTCAAGCATCAACTCCACTGCACCCAACATCAACAGCAGCTTGCACGACGAGGGGATTCAACGACACACGTGACTGACAGTCCAAGACACACCCTACGAAAGCTACGATGTTTGGCACGCTTCCACATCAAAAAGAACAGTTCGTGAATTTAGCAAGCAAATACATGATTGGACCACCACCACCACCACCACAGTAACAAGGAAATCCCGTGGTCCAGGTGGTTCCTACGACACTCACTCGTCCACGGCATCTCCGTTGTCATTCGGGGGAGGCGAGAAGGACACGTGCAGCGAGGTCGACGAATCCGTCACCGACACGGCGTCGCCAGCGGGAAGGGTCGACAACGTTACGCCCGCGCCGTACTCAAGCATGTCCGGCGCCGTCATCGGGACCAGGTAAGCCGGCGTTGTGACCATGGCCTCTCCCTCCCCGATTGCGTTGGATGCGGACACCCGGAAGAAATACGGGATGCCGCTCTTTGTGGAGGGCGGGGAAGGGGAAATGGAGTAGGAGAGGGAAACACACGCAGAGGGTGGAAAAGGAACATTAAACGAAGGAGAGGAGCAGAAGCAGGCAAGGAGGTGGATTTTGAGAGGTCGTGAATCACACGGCTGTTGATGGCGTAGAAAATTTGTCAGCAACCCGTGTTATCTCAGCTGCCGCCATAGCCTCCGAGCATGAATAAAGTCGGCTCAGGGGAAAGGTATCAAATCGAACCTCGTGTACAGCTCTAGGCCAATCGAAGCATACTGAAGCTGGCGAAACCTTGCCATGAGCTTAGAAAGTTTACCGCTACCACAGCCATCAACAGGCGGGCCAAGCAGGTTCAGTTCCCTGATGCTTGCTGGTCAAGCGACGGAAGTGGTGCACTCCCTTTGGCAGGAGAAACAAGGAACGTTTCGCATAAGGCTATAATGCTTTTTATCATCACCTGCAGGCCAGTGATATCTGTTTCGTAGACTCCGTGGGTAGTGCCGTTATCCAATCTCCTGTCGCTGAGGAAGAAGGTCGTCTTGCCCTCAATCCGCACCGTGCTGTCTACGGCAAAGTCCTCGTCGGTCGAGTAGTCAACTACAAAAAATGTGACCTGCTTGATTCGTTCCCAAACCGCAAGTTATCGCCGACAGAACGTGACTCAATCGTGGGAGGGAATCGGCGAGCGATACGTGTTCATGTGCCTTCCAGCTTTGCCACTATCCGGTTGGAAATGTGTTAATATGGGGTTTCAATGACACGTATGATGAACCACACTTGCTGCAACACCAATATCCTCCTCATCCATAACTTCAACAACGGCAACAAGACTGACAAACACGTCATTATTTCGCTGGTCAACTTCTCCACCTTTTCTACTAAAAATCACGCCTACATTAACAGCAGCATTTTTTGTGCCCAAACTCTTGCCATATTGCCTATGGTAATTCCGAAAGTCACTCCAAGCAACGCTTTCACCCAACACATGCCCTGTAGAGCGCAAAAGAACACGGTCCTGATCTATTGTTGCGATCCGCTGCCTTATCTAAATTATCCAACCTGGTCGAAACCGAACTCGCTAGATATTCCAAGTTTTCGAATTTGGCTGGGAGATGTTCCTCCTGTCGAGGTTGTGTTGACACCAATAACGAGCCTTCACCTCCGATCCCCTGTCGTCAGTGACGTCAGCCCAGTAGACTCGTAGGCCCGAAGGGTCGTCGGCGAGCAGGAACACCTCAGCCATAGAAGGTGCCAGGGGGACGTCCGCAGGCTTTTCGGATGACATGACCCGCGACACAAACAGATCACAAGGCGGCAAGAGCAAGGCAGCAAGAGACGACAGGAACGAGTTCATGCATGGCTCGACACAACCTGATACCGATCTTCCTGTTGCGACAAAAAGTTCTAGTATTGATTCGAGTATGACTTTAGCTCTCTCTTCTACTGGTTCCACTTTTATTTTTTTTTGTCGTGAGCACTAATGGCGGAAGGTGCCAGAAGAGCCAGCATCTACAAGCTGGAAACTGGGGACGTTCGCGAGCTTGACTATCAAACACAGGCAGAGAGCAGAGCCCGGATAGATTTTTGGCACGGTGTGCTGTACAAAGCGGTCTCTCCATGTCGGGAAATCAAGCAGGTGAAAACAAGCAATCTCGCCATCAGCGTTGCCAGCGTTAGAAAACATGATCCCGCGTGCATGCTTCACCTTGATGTTTACTGTCACGGAGGGGCGACCGTATCCGGCGCTGTTTAGAGCGGACACCCTCACGTCGAAACCAGCCGGTTCGGACGAAGCCTGCTCAAGCTTCTTAATGACGTAGACGAAAGGATCCACGCCAGCCACCACGTTCATCTCAACATCGGTTGACGAAGACGCTGTGGCATTACCGGCCTTTGAGAAGTGGCGTGGTGAACCATAATTAAACAAACGTGATCAAGGTCATGAGAAGGAAAATATGAAAACGTCGTTGAAAGGTGGATCAGGACATATCGTGCGACGAACCATCTCACGGAGGAAATTCCTTACGAAATCGTTGGACGGAAGAAATGGCAGTAACATCTACCAGTTCATGGTAGGACAGGAGAACAAGCTACTTTAAAATCAACCTACGGTACCTGAGAATCGGTGGCTCCGAGGCATCCGACAGAAGCCCCGCCTGTTCCTGGAGCAACGGCGGTCGAGCTATCGTGGCAGACGATCGAGTGTACGAACCCAGTTGAGGACGTCAAGTCGGTGGAGTCGAGGCCCATGGCACCGAGATCGCCGAGCTCCGACTGTGATTTGTGATCCAAAGGCAGTTCGGGAAAGGGGACACACATGACAAATACAGAGGACGGATTCAACCGAACGGTCAGGGTTATGCACCCTTATGACCTCATGGTCCTTACCGAATACTCTCTTCTCCAGCGTTTCTTTCGATACTTGACACCGTCTGGCTTTGTGAGGCTTAGATAGGCGTGATTAGACTCTTCACCATACCGGTGTGACCTTCCCCATCATCGCCAAGACCACCGCGTCTCCGCAACTGTCAGCAACAACGACACCTATTGTTAGGAAATATGAAATTCCCCGACGCATGGCAAAACTACTGTTGGAGATATCGCTCACCTCAAAGGTTACGCGGTAGCTGCGCGTGCTGTTGGAGTTCTCTGCGTACGAAACCGTCACTTCTCTCACGTCGAATGTCCATTCCAAGGCCAGCTTTAGGTCCTCGGCAGACATGTCCCAACTAAGTGCCCTCGGGTACTTATACCCTCCCGGGGATGTCACGTACACGTTGCCACCTGGAGTTGACACGAGGGTTGTTCTATTTGAAACTGTAACTCGGATTGGAGACCTACTCCCCCCGCGCTTGTCGTACAGCTATCGTGTAGTGCAGGAAGGTGAAGGGAATAGTGTTAACTGGCACCAGAGAGAACATTGGTCTGTCTTGTTGTCGATGCACTGATCAACCAGCCGGGCAACCAATTCAACTACTGCCGCAATGTTGAGTAATATCACATTGTGTTTGTTACCTCACGTACCGGCGTCATCTGCAAGCTGAAACCATCATTCAAGCCTTTTTCTGGACCATACTCAAAGCCAGTGTAAGTCATCTACCGCCACGAAAACGTCTATGCTACACGCGCTCCCTGACTCACCGTCGACGTCCCCCCCAATCTTCAGGGTCTGGATCTCCGGGCTCCCGTAGCCACCATCGCCTGAAGCCGTCGATGCCGACCACCACTCCACCATGTAGCCCTCCACCGCCTCGCCACCGTCGTTCTCCGGTGGCATAAAGCTAACCTTCACTTGGTCCCAGGCCTCCACGGCCACGGCCACCTCCAGCGGCTGAGATGGCTTGTGGGGGTAGACGGTGACCGAATAGGGAGAGTCCCCCACCGGGTCAGATGCGTAGAACAGCCTGTTGGAAGGTATGACTTCTGGAGGCTGGCTGCCCGAACTCCACAGCAGATGTGCCTCTGCCGCGCCGTAGTTCTCACGGAATTCGAGCGTGACGGCGTAGAGCCGTCCGGCGACAAGCTCGTCTTCCGTGGTAGCGGAAAAGGTGGACATGAGACCGGTATCATTCCGTCCGAGGTCCTGACCAGGATCAGTGGTGGGAACGGTAGGTAGGAAAAAGAGGTCACGAGGGCAGGCTCTACTCATCTACTCATACTCATGCCCCCACCATGCAGAGCGACTTCCGTCGCGCACTGTCAGTCTTCATACTTGACCATATATAAACAAGAGTCTATTGCAGCACAATTGCACACACACTCAATCCTCTGACCTCATCGAAGTTGTCGAACATCAGCTGATCGCCGACCCACAGGCGAGCCCCGTCGTTGGCTTCCACGGTGAACACGTAGCGCTCGGAAAACGCGGGCTGCGCGAACCCGGTCCACCGGACCGAGATGTAGTCCTGCCCGGTTGGCGTAATTGTTTCCGTGTCAGACCAGGAGAAGTCCACCTTGGCGTCGACGCGTGTGACCACTGGGTCTCCGAACATCCAGCGGTTGTTGAAGTACTCGCCAAGAAGGCCGAAGCCCTTCGCCTCGGATACCTGTGGACGAAGAGAAGATGCAAGGCATAAAAATATGGGTGGCAGCGAACGATGCTTTTTCTCACACCCCCTTTACTACCCTCGCCTTCCATGTGCAGTCCTGTGGGCAAATATACACTCGAAACAACACGAACCCAACACAACGTCTTCCTCTGCCAACAACCAAGTGGGTCAATAGACTCACCTCCAGCTCGTACTCGCCGGCCACAGGGCCGATGTACTCCGCCGAAAAGAGGCCATCGCTCGTGTGTTCCACCGTGCCGCTCACGACCTCTGGCCCAGAGAGGCTAGCGGTGTAGCTCGAGCCCACCCTGCCAGCCGCCGATGTCACGACACAGCCCACGACGAAAGCAGAGACACCACTATCCGTGCAGTTGGCCGAACCGCTCGAGGGACACTGGTCGTAGACGGAAACGGCCGCGTTGGTGCCGTTCAGAAGGTATCCGTCCGCGAAGATCGGCTCGTAGGCTTGGGCGCTCACGAGAGTCACGTGCCATGTGCGCAGGCCCCCGGCCAACGACTCTTCCGCCAGCTCCACACCAGCGGTGTAAATTGGCTCCAGAGTGGTCAACGCCTGCAGGAGATCCGCGGCACTCGCGGCGTGGGAAATCTGGTCGGAACGGAAGCCCATGTACTCCACCACAAAGTACCCGCTGACGTCCGTGTCGGCGCTGATCGACACCGTCTGCCTGCGGTGCCAATTGCAAGAAATTACCTCCGCCTTTGTCTCGTTGCCGAAAGACGCGTCCGTCAGCCCGGCGCCGTCGACGGTCAGGGCCGGGAGGTCTCCGACGTTGGAGTCGAAGGTGACGACGTACTGGTAGCTGCTCGCGCCGCTGCCGGCCATGCCTTGTCGGAACATCTCGCAGTTCGATTCCGTGTTGCCACCGTACGGGGTGTCGAGGGTGATGGTGTAAGGGTACGATGCATCGACGCTGCTCACGGCGTACACGAACCCGTCGTTGACGTCGCACAACCGGAGCCAGTCCCCTTCCGATAGTATCGAAGACACGTCGGCAGATGGCGTCACGTACGGGGAGCCAGGGATAACACTCCCAGTTCTGGCGCCGAAAGCTGTTGAGTTGACAACGGACGCGGTTGACACAGTCACTGCACCCACACTTGACAGTCCCTCGATGGCGGCTTCCACTTCAGCCAGGCTTGCGCCGGCGTCTAGTCCGACGCTGTGGCCTTGGTAGGACACCTCGAAAGATCCGGCCAACACGCCGCCCAAGGTGGTAGAAACCTCGATAATCTGGACCTCCTTCACGGGGCCGTCGAACACGCGGTTGCCGAACCTGTCGCGGCTCTCGATCTGGAACGAGGTGGCCGCCTCGTAGTAGGCCGAACTCAACCCGTCTTTGTCCACCACGCCGTCCTCGTCCACAGGCGTAGACGCCTCCCACGACACGACGCCCGGAGACACTACCGGAGCGAAGGGAGAGGCGCCGTCTTGAGTGATAGCGGCATCGGCGCTGGGGGTTCCGCCGGAGTACACTCTCGCCGTGACGTTGTGCAGCGCCATCCTGAACGAGGGCTGGATCACCATGGCAGGCATGTCCCCGTAGTTGAGGTAGTGCTCGATGTCGTGAGCACCCCAAGGCTCGAACTCGATCGCATACTCGAAGCCGTACAGAGACGCCCCCGCCACGTCCTGTCTTGTGACGCTGACGCCACCGACGGTGGTCAGCTCCTCAAGCGCAGCTTCAAGTTCTTGGGCGGAAGAGTTGACGGCAAGCGCGGCAGTGGTGTGCCCCTTGAACGACAGGGTGAAACCGTCGTCAGCAAGAAGAGTGGTGTTGAACATGGAGGTCGAGCTCACCCGCACCACCTGGATCTCGGGGAGAAGAGAGGCCTCTGTCGTCTTAATGTGCTCAGCCTCTCCCTCCGTGATGGTGGTGAAAGAAGGAGGCTCCGATAGACCTTCTAGGTCCTCAAAGCCAACGGTGAGCTGTTCGACGTTTCCCACAACAGACATGAAAGCCACCGTGTACGACCAGCTGGCCGCTCCTGACGTCACCGATGTAACCTCTCGTGTAACCTGTACCGGTCCGATGCCGGCCACAGCAGACAGGGCCGACGCCACCATATCGGCGGTTGCATCGTACGAAATCGCTTCTGTCTGCTGGGCTCCGTCCCCCGTCCTGAGGGTGAAACCCCCAGACGCTTCTGCGTCCGAATCGAATATGAACGAAAACTGCTGCTTTTCTACGACGGTAGACATGAGGACCGCCAGGACGTATGTGTCGGCAAACGTCGGGGTGTAGGATACGTTGTAGCTTCCATCGCCTTGCGGGACGACGGTGCCGTACACCGGAGGAACGTCGGCGGGATCAGCGTCCGGCGCGAAGGCCAGGGCAAGGAACACGGAATCGTTCTGGCTGTCGAGCCTGTTGTTCTGGTACGCATCCCGCGCCTGCACCGTGAAGCTGGCCGCTTCCCCTGCGGTCGCTTCGTAGAGTCCCCGGCCCCACGCGGTCGTTTGACCGGCGCTGGCATCGTTCGGCACGACAGAAATCGTTGCGGGTGAGCCACCGATGTCCATGGCGGCTTGCCCCTTGATCTCCTCCGCAATGGCCACGCTGGCAGCGTTTCCCTCGAGCATTTCCACGTCGGCCTCTAGCAGCGGTACGTCACCGTACAGACCGGCAAACTTCACCAGCCAAGCGCAGGTTACCTCGGGCGTGGAGCAGTTTGACGTCTCGGTGGTCACGTTGGCGTCGGCTAGGGCTGACAGGTTGCCCAGGGCGGACGCCACGTCGCCTCCGATGGCGTCGTAGGCAATGGGGACGGTGATCTCGCCTTCGTATGCCAGCGTAAACGTGCCAGCCAGGTCATCACCCGTTTCCTCTACCACTGTCTGCACCAGCTGCGTTTCCCAAACGGCGGGCTTCTTGACCGTCACGGAGTAGTCACCTCTAACGAGCGGGGTGTAGGAAACTGTGTAGTTACCCGTGTCGTCACCGACTTTAAAGACTTCGTAAAGGCCCGACGCTCCTAGGAAGGGGGAAGCCAGCGGCAGCGAGGTAGACTCAAACGCCTCGGTGACGTCTGGGTCCACCACGTGCGTCTCCCCGGCGATGACTATCGCGTCGCTCCTCTGTATGAGGTCGCTCAAATCTCGCTGCGATGTGCAGGACGATTCTTCGGCCACGCATGTCACGTTCCCTACGTAGGTCCAGTCCTCGGGCGACCACGACACGACGACCGCAGACAGAGGCGCGTCTTCCGAGTGGATAAACTCTCCTACCCTTCCCTCGGCGGCCCAGCCGCCCACCCCATCCACCGCCACGTCCCACTCGTCTGACCCGGCCGTGAACCGAATGTTGTTGCCGCCGTCGCGCCCCGTGACCGTAAAGGAGCACTCTTCCATGGCAACGCAGCCGACCAATCCGTCTCCATCGAACGAAGAAGTGCCTGCGGTCACCTCCCCGGGAAATACGGAGATGGTAACTGGAGAGCCTGCGAGGTGTCTCGTGAAGTAAAGAGCCGACGAGGGGATTTCCGTCGGGGAGTTTTTCGCGGCGCCGTCGTAGGACCAGAGGAGGCTCATCGATGCCTCGTCTAGCTCCTCCACCAGCTCGATTGTCACGGCGTGCAAAGCTCCCTTCGTCATGTCCACCTCTGCCGTAAGGATGGACGTAGAGGCATCCCCCTCAGCCGAGACGGTGTCCATCACGACGACCCCGTCCACTGTGAACCGGAACAAGTCGTCCGCCGTGGCCTGGAAGGAAACCGTTCCGTCAGTGGGACCCATGATGAAGCCTTCGAGCTTCACGCTGAAGTAGTCTGCAGGGAAGCCTAGGCCAGGCCAGGCCTGCAGAGGACTAGCGGTCCCCCAGTCCAGGGTCAAGCTGGACACCAGCTCTGTCGAATCACACCCTTCCACCATTGTAGAAGGGCAGAAAGTAGGCTCGTGGTACGGCTCCTGCGAAGCAGAGGCAAAGCAATGTCGGTGGTGAAAGGAAAAACGCTTGATGATGCGTGTGGCAAGGAGGCAAAGATACACCAGTGCCGGACGCAAGACAAGATTTCGAAACACCACACGCTAACGGTTTGTGGTAACCAAGCATGAACAAAATCTTTCACCTCAGTCGCGTAGGCCGAGTTTTCAAGTACGGGATCCATGAAATCTTTGGTCCGGAAAAACGTGGCCAGAAGCCCCCCCGGCCCGGTGAACTCGTTGCTCATCACGTACGTCCCCGCGATATCGGGGGTGAAATTGGCCGAAAGCTTCCCGCTTGCGTCTGTCACTTCTGAAACCGTCGTCGCGATAGTAACTTGGGAAGTGTGCTCTTCCGTTGTTGGTGCCACGCCGGCGCGAGCGTCAGGGGTACCGATAATGGTGGCGGTAAAGCCTCCATCGGTTGAGTAACCGTCGAGAAGGTTTCCGAACCGGTCTCGGATCTCCAGGCTGTGGTAGTGGGGCACGCCTTGGAAAGCCACCTGTGCGCAAAGTGCAGAGGCCGGGTTTGTGATTCCCCCGTGGAGTATCGTATTGGGGCACAACTGAGGGTCCGGCATATCAACCGCATACCTATCGGAAATACGTCTCGCAATCGTTAGCTTCCAAGCGTTGTGGACCATCCTAATATGTACGTGAAGCGCCGGAGGCGTAGATGTATTGAGGTTACAGACGCCATGTTGGATGGTGCTCAACACGCAGCAATTTCGGTTTATCTTGTCTATACGTTTTAGATACCAACAATACACTGTATGCTTGGCATCTTAATCCTGCTAGTCAGGTCGAATCAGGTGCTTGCTTGACAGTCAAGATGTCTCATGGCGGTCACGAAGCATCGCCACTGTCACAAACTCTGCCAATATCACTCACCCGATCGGAGGCAAAGGTGGACGTCACCGCCGACGCGTTGGCCGGTGTAACGGTAACCCCTCCGGACATGTCGGTCGAGATTTCTTCGTCGGCGATGGTGACAACTGGGTAGTACTTTCCAGCGACAACAGGGGTGTACTCAACCAGGTAACTGAGGTTCGGGTTTGGCATTTTCAAGAACAGCAGGAGGTATGGGGTCAGCACGGCATTGTGCAGGCACGAAGGTTCGTGGAGCGTAGAGGAGAAGGGACCAAGAAATTTGGTTAAGTGGTGTCGTTTGGCTTGAGGGGAAATTCTCTATAAAGGGTGCGATGGGAGACGGGCCAGTAAGGACACTATCGCGAAGCTGCGGTCAAAATTCGGCTTTCTTCGAATGCATACAATAGATGCAGCTATATTAACAGCAACACTCATTCAGAAGTTGCACCTGCCCCCTCCAAGGTAGGAAATGGAGTTGATACCCTTGGTGATCTCGCGCACGTTGATATCGGCAACCCCGTTGTAGCCCGTGACAACGATCTCCGGTAGCGTGTAGTTGGCGGCAAACTCAATAACCACCTGCAGGGTACAGACAGGGTTGCCGCATGAGAGAGAATGTGGGGGAATGCGTGATCGTACAATGACCGTGGTCGTACGTTGTCTCGACAACGGCAACCTCGTGTGGTCCGGCGGCGATCCACTGTGTTTTACGAAACCAGCGATGGCAGCCCGAACAGTCACAAGCGATTCGACCAATATCTGACACGATACGTGGTTGGAGTTTGGCTGTGCTCCGGACGGGTGCAAATCTTGCCCTAGCCGACTGTACATGTGACTGCTACCGTGCATGGAATGGGGCGAACCGCTTAACCTCAAGGCTTTCAAGTACTTTGATGATTCAATGTAGGCGCAACTAAAACTCTGTTAGTGTGCCTGTAAATGTTTCAAGGATGCTGATCCCTGCAACGTTGACCCACCTCATCTCCATGGATTCCACACGTCATTGCTTGTCCCGCAGGAGACGTGATGTTGACCACCGAGTTGGCTAAGCCGGCGTCGCGGGCCATTTCCTTGATGTAGTCGGCGAGATCGGGAATGGTGGCGTTAGCCTTGATCGTGGCACTCTGCCCCATGAACTCGAGTACGACGTAAGCAGACGAGTTTGATCCCCCCGCCTCCGTGTGGCAGGTGAATCCCTGTTTCTCGTTCATGCCGATAGCCGCGATGTCGGTGCTGTTGTCTTCGAGGAAGAGGGACACAGCCAGAGTGTTCCAGTCTCGCTCGTCCACCTGATGTCACACCAAAAAAGGTGAGTTAGGGTTTGGGCTTCTCTGATCGCCGTTTCGGAGACTCCCTTACTCAACAATAGTTTCGTCGTCTAAACCGGACACGAGCAAGCAAACAATGTACGAGCGGAGGCGGGCAACACGCATACCTTCTGGTTGAAGCTCAAATACCGTCGGAGGCTAGAAATACGCATCTCTTGTGGCGTCAGGTCGGCAATGTACCTGATTGTTGCCAGCGGTGCCATTGGTGATCTCGTACACTCGAATCTCGGGAGGTGCTTGATGCTTGTAAGGAGATTCCTCCCATCCCAATCCGGACGTGTCCACCACAAGCGGCTGGGGTATTAAGCACACCACAGGCGCGATGGGACAACGTTGGTGTCAAGCGCGTGATACTTCGACGTTTCGTGTGTGCGGAGGGGGAAAAAAAGTGTGCTATGATATTAGGTGGTCGCCTTGACATGTCGAGTCTACTCAATGGCCTTGGAAGTGATCCCTAACGCTAGGTGTTCTACGGTATCACCACGCGTAAACGTTATCCGAAAGCTAGCAACATCATGGGATCAACCCTGCTTGTTCACTGGAACACGCGCTGCTAAATGGGCAGGAAGAGGCCGCTGCCAATCGTAAATTAATGGCCAGATGTAATTGAAAATAACGTGAGGTACAACAGGTTTTCCTTGCCCAACTTCAAAACGTTAGATGTCTTCACGAGGGGACGAGGGGCGATACCGAGGCTGAAAGCTTGATGGTCTATTGTCATCAACAGATCCCAACAACCGCCTTGTTCAGCAGGGTCCCCCTGCATGTATGGGGTACCCAGGCGGGATAATTTGCCCACGGGAGCGAGCGGGCAGCTTTGAACTTACGGTATTTCGCGCTACGTTGGTGTACTCATATCGAGGATACACATTTCCGTGTCGCTTCAAAACGAAGCATGGCGTGGGACGCATACCTCTAAATCACCGATGTTGGCTGGGCAGGAGGTCCACACGTTGTTCTCGAACGAGCATTCTCCATCGAAGGTGACCGTCCAGACAGGGAAGAGAGACGTCACGTTGTCGTTGCCGCTGTCATCGCCTCCCGGGGGGAAGGCAGTACCGTCCGACCCGAGGGAGAGGCCAATGTGCCCCAACGTTACACTAACGCCTCCTACGGTAGAGAGATCTTCAAGGGCCGCCTTCACGTCATCTGCGTGGTGAGGTGCAGTGATCGAGAACGTGGCATACGACAAAAAATATGGGAAGCACAGCGGCAGGGAAGACACGTGTTGTGGAATGGAGGAAATCCCCTCCTTCGACCATTGGTCAGACGGACGTCATATATGTGAACGTGCGAACACGGTTGTAACGACAGTATATGTTTGAGGGTTCAAGACGTTGTTGCGCCTGGAGCACCGAGCTTACCAGCAGTGGCATCCGCGTAGAGAGGAGACGTCGTTTCTCCTCCGTACCCCAGCTCAAACGTTCCCCACAGGGGGGCAATCCCTTCTAGCGATCCAGCTGTAGAAATTGTCACGGTTCCGGAAAAGGCTTCCGCCGGTGCGAAGGACAAAGAAGGCAAATCTCCGCGGGCCTGAAATTTGGGGGAGAGGGGGGGAGGGACAGGAAAAGGGTTTCTCTTAGACATTTTGGAAGGCCCTGGATCGGCTCCATCGTCTCACAAACGTTCGGTTCAGGTCTTGCTTCCCCGAACACGTGCCGCAGCTTCATCCAACCTTTTTCACCCCTTGAATGCGGGCATACACCCACGCTCTGGAATAACAGTTCCATTGTGCCAGGATTGGGGTTTCGATTCCGGTAAACGCCCTTCCAAGACTGGACTGCAGAAATCTGTGAGCGTCTGTTGGGCAAAATTCCTTGTTTGCCCGGATTCGTGTATTGGATGGGATTGGATAGGGTTTGATTTGTTTGTTGTGTCTGCCCCGTGCCAACAGGGAAACAATCACTGCTTTAGTGGTTCGGCATACAACGATGACGCTGTGATCTCACCTCTTGGAAGGTGACGTACACGAGTTCACCCGAACAGACCGCCGTTGTGTCACTCCCCACGACGGTTACACTCGTCAGTCCCGACGAAACGACAGTTTCAAACGCGTTGAGGTCGTCGTCCGCCGCCACCGTGACGTTCCCTAATCCTCGCCAGTTCAACACGAGGTCCCCCGTAGCACCAAGCGTGCAAGAAAACGCTTGGGTTTCCTTTCGGAAGGGGGCGTCTCCTTCGGTGGACGATGTAACCGTCGCTCGCGACGACGGCACCGGGGTAAGGAGGGGAACATCCCCGTACACACCGGTAAAGGTTACGGCGAAGGTGTCTCCACTGTCCAGAGCTGTCGATGGTCCGACGTTGCTGGTGACCTCCACGTTTCCAGTCCCGATCTGGGAGTCAGCCGTCACCAGGGTATGAAAATAAAGTGGTTGTCAATCCTACCACACGAGGCACAATGGTATGCGGCAATTGTGCAGATGATCGCAGTGACGGCGGCAGTGTAGCAAACCGGGGGTATTTTGGGTGAACCGTGATTACTTCCATGGCTTGTCTCTGCTCTTGATGACGGAAGACTGCTCAACAGGAAGGTGTAGAGCTGGGACTCTGGACTGTGACAAATAGTACTTGATACCTAAAGCTACGACGAAACTGAGGATGCTGCGCACTTACCGTAAGGAGAGCCTCGAGGGAGGCCTGGATGTCCGCCGGAGTGTCTGTGCCGATCGTTACAGTAATGTTCTGCTCCAGGAAGGACAAGTAGACAGGTTCGGCCGAAGCTCCTAGGAGAGCGACGCTCTGCACCTCTGGCACGACATCCACAACCTATTCAATGCCATACACAGAATGGTAGAAGTAGTGAGGAGCAGACGAGAGCGTGAACGACGAGTGGGATGCGAAGACTAAACGCGACACCTCGCCGAGGGAGGCACCCAACTAACGCCCAATCCATGCGAAACGAGGAATATGTGGCGAGCTCCCTCCACAACATTTCCCACAGATGGAAGGGACTGCGGCCTATGCCAGAACGCTGCAGAAGAGACACTGTGCACACGGCACAGGCATTCAAGAAGAGAGGAAAGTGGCTCCTGATACTGGCCTTTTCTGTACGCTTACCCTTCCGTTCTGGATAAATGCATGTACAACCGGTGCTGTGCAGCCTTTGCGAACGTTGCTACAAGCTTCGTTTTCCTCGAGAGCTGTCAAAGGGTCAATCAAGCTTCTTTACCTCCGCCCAGGCGACAAGGGCTTGGACCTCTCTTTCCCTCTCATCTTTGGCCTGGACGATGAAGCGCAGGGGCTCTCCCGCCACCCCTCCCGAGAGCCCGATGCCTTCCGCGGTGGAGGACGATGCTTCGGTGTCGCTGGTTTCGGTGTCTACGAAGAAACTCGACCCAGTAATATGCTGAAGGGAAACGGAACGGGGTGTGATGCAGGTACACGTGTACGTGGTGCAAATGTGTCACAATGGCGGTACGTGCTCGAGCGGTGCAAAGGAGAGCATGCCAAAGCAGCTCTGACAGCAAGGGTTTGGATGACATGGAGGACGAAAAGTAATTATATATCCGCGAAGGTGCGTTTCCGTATCCATCGATAACGTGATAGCGAGCAATAGGTACGACGAAAGGTTACGCACCAGGGGGTTATTGAGAATAACTTAACGAGCAAGCAGACATCGACGGCGCCTATCTCTGCCTTTTGGCTCTACACGAACAAACGATACTGCGGGCTATTGGAACGAAACCATAGCTACGACACGACACGCACGCTATCCTATCCCGTTGCTTCGAAAACACTTTGCACATGCAAGACCTCGCATGCTACGATTTCAACATACAGAAGTCGCCCTTCACCTGGCCGTCTGCCCCGGTGACGTTCATGACATACGTGCCGCGGTAGTGGAGGGTGTATTTCATTGGGTACACTCCCCCCGACGCCGTCTTGTTGACGGTGATCATGTCGCTGATCGACGTCGAGCCGTCTGAGGCGGCCATGACTTGAAGCGGATCAGACATCCATTCCTGCGTTCACCGTGGCGTTGGTTGCCGATCGCAGCGGAAACAAAGCCGTTGATCACGTCAGGTTGTGTACGTGCAGGATAAGGTCGACGCGACACAATGGTTGTCGTTGGCTGTCGAGACGCGAGGTACTGCCAGCAGCAGCGCTTAGGCCTCGTCCTTCCAAGAAAAAGGAGGGTATCTAGATGGTATATCGGGGGGCATCGAAGTGGACAACGTAAAGACACGCGACATTGAAGGGACGTGTTGCCATACACTAGTCTAGCAACACTGGTGGTGCATTGTGTGGCGTCGATGATGCTGGTGCGCTCAGAGATTCTGTAAGTGCATGAATGATACACAAGTCGACTAGCAACAGCCACAAAACCGACCAGCCGAGAACGTTCGCCGCATTAGCAGAAATCGAACCGTCAGGATTATTTTCTCATCATCAGTCTGATAGCGTCTCATGCGTTCCTACAACTAATGCCCATACCCCGAGATGTTCAGCACTTACGTCCAGGTGAGAAAGGAAGGTTACCCGCCACGCCACAGCACCAGAATCGACATCCGAATCCAGCGATACCGTCGCGCTCACGATCTCCTCTCCCCCACTAGCGGTGGCCTGGTCTTGCTTGATGCCCATCAAAGCCGCCTGAAACTCTGCGGCGCTTGCTCCGTTGGGTATCTCTCGGGATACATACCCGGCAAAGTACAGCCGGAAAGATCTATGCACGAAGAGAGAGAGATAGATAATATGGCCAGCGAAGGGCGGTAGTGTCTTGTTCGGCGGGATATGCGTAAGGATGTGACACGCAATTGTGTGAGACCTGCTTGACACCTCTAGTGTGCAAGGGTCTGTGCTAGAAAGTAGACCAAGACTTGTGGCAGAGAAGAAATTCTTACTCTTCTGCCTTTCCTTGGAACGGGAAAGCTTTGACTGGATTGCCTGGATTGCCTGGATAACCTACTTCAAGGAGTAATCCAGATGTGTTTTTCTTCATGCCCAGTCGGTTGAGCTCTAGCATACGTGCGACGAACGCTTACCCTTCCGCGGTTCCGTTCGTGACGGTGACGATTTGTACGGCAGAAGAAGTCGTAACACGATAGCCGTTCGCGCCAGAGAGGGTGGCCATGAAAACGTCGGAGCTCCCGTCCCCGTAGCCCCCAAAGTGCGTCGTAGAGTCGCCAGTTCTGAAATGTAACGGTGTGAGTGGGGCAAGAACGAAATTGGGTTGATTGAACACCCATGACGTTGCGAGCAAGGGTGTTGAGTGGAGTCATCGTGTGATAGCCAGTAGTGCCCGTTCCAGTTGTCTCCAATTGTTTGGAGGAGTCGTCATTTCTGGCAGAAGTTGGAAAGTATCTCTGACAAGCGCATCCCAATCGAAAATTGTATGGAGCACGATGTTCTTCTACACTTCCATGCAAACGACGCACTCGTGCACATACTCGCACAAACATGACATATCGTGGTAAAACGAAAGCGCACCACAAACATCACGACAGCAAGAAGCCTCGACAGATCATCGCAACAAGTGGCAGCGGCAGTAGCAACAGGAACAAGAACAGCAATCACAAACCTGATATTCCCGAAAGCATCGCGGGAAACAACCTGGAAGTTGGCTGGGACACCCACGACAGCCTTCGAAAGCCCCTCGTCTCCGATGTTGGCGACCTCCTCCGCAGTGCAGCTCGGCGTGTGAAGGTCGCCGTGAACCACTGTGAGGGTGGGATAGTCCAGAGAGCACCCCGATGGCGGCGAGTAGACCGAGATACCATCGTATTCGCGGCTGAGCACGGAGTTGGTGCTGCTGTTGACGGGAGCGGTGCAGTGCTGGACGGCCTCGCCTCCGATGGTCACTCGCATGGAGTACGTTCTGGAGAGCGAGCAAGCGACATCAATGGCGGTTTGAGGGAGAGAGAGAGAGCGAGAGAGAGAGAGAGAGAGAGAGAGAGAGAGAGAGAGAGATGATACGAGGGGAGAGTAAGGAGGAAGGGAAGAGAGATCGGAGGAGAAGGCACGACTCTTCCTCATGGCCACGGAGGATACCCGGACCAGGAAGGACACCTGCAACTGCGATGGACGTGCTGCTTGGTGTTGGCTGTCCGTGGACAGTGTACACGGCGATGAGCACGTCGTACAGCCATTGCTCGCTGGAGGTGCTTGATAAGGTACACTCCGACTGTAGCAAGACAATACACAAGACCCCAGAGGCTCCGATACAGCGGTGTTTCACAAGAGTTACGTATATACCAGTGTCTGCAAACCGTTCTGACACGCACCCGGCCCGGGGAACGGTGTAGACTGCTAGGTAGGTTCCATCAGCGTTGTCAACGACGGTCCCCCTGTACGATGTCGTCGATTCCGATAGCACGGCATGAACCGAGACCTCGTCGCCCCCTTCAAGGCGGTTGTTGCCGAAAGTGTCTTTCGCCTGAGAAAGTCAGACAACGAACGAGCCAGCGTGGGTGTCAATGGTAGGGGCTTGGAGTGTGTACAAGTGGCTCGACAACTGAGCAGCTGCGTTGGAAAGCGCTGAGAATAACATGGGATTGGGCACGGACCAGAAAATGCCACACTAACTGCATTGAGCTGAATCCGCCACAATACACCATGTGGCGACTTCAACCAGGAAATCAATGGCGAGCGCTATTCAGGAGGTCACAGGTTGCAATGTTTTTTTGCAGGCGCATAGCCGTCAGCCGACGAGATAGTGCATGTGTCCAAGAGCCGACAATACATCCGTCAGGATATTGAAGCGTCCAGAACTACCCAAAACATGTCGATGAACAGATTATCTGCTGCAAGTTGGGAACGCAGCTCAGCGATTCATACACAAAATAGTTCCCGGCATGCACAGAATATTGTGCTGAAATTCGCCCAAATAGCCCGAGAGCAAGCAACGAAGGTATGTCCGCGTGTGTCACCTGAATGTTGAAGTATCCCGTCATCCCTGCAACCCCTTCTACTAGGGAGTCCATGGCAGGAGAGGCGTCCCCCTCGGCTTCGCAAGTGGAAGCTGTGGTCGGACCGGGTGAGACGACAACCTCGAAAGGGGAGCACGCATGTTCCTGAGCAAGGCCGCAGTAGATGTGCTCCCCAGCCGCTGTCCTCACGGATAGGCTGTAGTTTCCGGCCTACCGTGCATCCAACCAAAAGTATTCGACGTTAAAGGCGCCATTCGGCAGTACCTTTCGTCCCTAAGCATTGGTTTAGTGCTAGGGTAAACAGGAACAACAGCCAAGAATGCCTTTCATCAGGCCCTTGTACTCATCGAAAGTGGGGAGCAACAAGTAGAAAGCACCAAACGTACGCTAGACAAATCGGGTGCGTCGCGCTTGGCGCTAGCGCCTCCAGAGGTGATGACCAGCGTCCGCTGTTGTCGGGTCGCAAGTGTCTTGCTTTGTGGCGAATAGGTAATGGATGATCATCATCATCTCGCCCTCCTCCACTAGCTCCACCCTCCCCCCCTGTACGCCCTCTCAACAACGTCGTCCCTAGAAGCACTTCCTCCCTGATAGACAACGTTTTAACTCACCTTCGTGGCCACATAGCTGACACTGTAGGCGCCATCGCCGATATACTCAGGGGCCCCCATGGTGCTGGGTCCTAGTGTGCGTGACCCGAAGCTAAGTTCTACTTGGAAAGCGCTTCCTTCTTCGTCCGCCACGTCGCGGGTCTCGTTGTTGCCCCAGGCATCCTGAGAACGGGCAGAGTCATAAAGGTATACGTATTGGGGCAAAACAGAAAACTTTCCAGCACCGCCCCCCAAGCACAGAGAGAGAATGTCTCAAAAAGGCTAAAAGATGGCTATTTGGCCATCAGGCGTATGGGTATTTGGGGACTGTCCCTGGAACCTGTGCGCATTCGATTGTGAACTATATGTTGCTGGCTCTAGCCCAAAACGTATTGAACACCCACGAGCATCAAGAGGGCACGGCAGCAAACAGGGTGTATTTTCGTACAACACCCCTTGTACGTTTATGCCCTCATCGTTTCTTCATTCCAGTATTCCAGCTTGCAGACTTTCGTTGACAGTGCCCATGCAGAGAGACAAAAACAAGCACGACCTTCCACCTCACCGGCACCATCCAAGAAAAAATAGGAGTTGAGCTACAACGCAGTCGAGCATCGTACCTGGGTCTGCACGATACGTCAGCACAATACCTTTGGCCAGGGCGTTCGTTAGCCCCCTCCAAGCAGGCAACACCTCTACACTCCAGGGACATCGACCACAATAAATCGCAATCGCCAAATCCCCCAAGATGGTAAGCCTTTTCAGCATCCCCACGTGCGCATAATGTGAAGACAACAATAATACCTTGGCTTGGATGACAAAAGATGCAAACACCCCCGCGGAGGCGGTCGTTACCCCTTCCCCGAAGGCCTCGGTGAAGGGATAGGCGGCCGCCCCAGGTACGACGGAAATGTTGTACGGCGAGCCCGAAATAGGCGTCGTGTAGAACAGTGCGGACGCGGGAATGACCGCCGGCGCAGTGCTGTAGCTGCTCCACATGAGCTGCACGCACACCGGAGTTTTACCGAGGGCGGGGGGTATGGATGACGGGGATGTGCCGATTGAGATCCTCTGATTCTGATTGTAAATTGAAAAGCTGGGAAGTAATAGCAGGAGACTTTGGAGAGACCACAATCGTTGTTATTGGCTAAGAGACGTGATGTTTCGTCGAATCGGGGGGCTGTTTTCGACTTTGCTATCCCCAGAGAGATCGCCCACTCGGTACGGGCTAATCGGTGGACTCCATATTTCAACCACAGGCTAAAGACAAGCTCGCAACGGTAGCAAAGGCACAGCATTACCAGTGCAACCCACTACCTTAAAAACTATGACAGCAGCAGCAACAAAAGCAACGGCAAAATAGCAGTAGCGTAGCAGACCTGGATGCTGGCGGCACCATCGTTCTCCCTGTATTCTAGCACGATGTCGTGGAAGGTCCCGTTGACAAGGTCTACTGATGCGCGGTACTCGATGGCCCCTGGCAAAACACCTGGTCGATGTGCCGCATAGGGAGCAAGCGCCAACTCGTTTCAGTATTATACAGCGCCATGTTCAACACAAGCAAGAAATATGAAGCACTTGGGCCGGTGTTTAAAGCGAGGCTCGGAATATACAACGAGCTACGGTAAGACACAATTATCTCTGCGAGGCATGCGACACGGCAGCCGTTGTCGAAGAAACTTACCTTCCCAAGCATCGATGACGAGCTCATGGTCCACGTAAAGCCTAGCGCCATCGTCAGCCTTGACGTACAGAGTAAAGGTCTCGCTCGAAGGGGCCAGAAGCTTTCCACGCCACCTAGCAGACACGTAGTCTCTCCCGTACGGGGTGATAGCGCCAGTTCCCCAGCTAAATTTGACCTGGCCAGTGCGAATAGTTGTTTTGGTGTCACGCTCTGGTTCTGCCACGAATGATCGCCCTGATCGCTTGAGCGATTACTGGGCTGCACGTTCGAGGTTAAAATTAGGAGGAGCGGCAACCTGCAATACAGCGGAATCGGGGTTCACGCTGCTAATGAATTTTCGTCCTTCCTGTTGTAGGAAGCAGGTGCCCGCTTTCAAGATTGTGCGTCTTTGGAAGTCGCCCTACCTGGGCGACTTGGTAGACAGTGTTCGCAAAACGGTTACACCGAAGCACGAGTACCAGAACAACTTGGCGTTGTTTCGCTGTTGTCCAGACATATTTTAGGTTACGACGCACTTCGAGACGCGATCACCGGGAATACGGGTCAAACTCCCCGTATAAGAAACCAACAAACCGACATGATCTGTTTTGATACTGAGAACCGAAATCCGCAACACCATAAGACTTCAACATACTTGGGCATCAACCCTCTGAACGGCAGGAGCACCGAACAGCCACTGGTTGTCCCAATAGGTCGCGCTCAGCCCACCCGGCAGCATCTGGGTCACCGCCACTTGGTACGGTCCAGTGCCCACAGGGTGATAGCTGGCCGTGTAGCTCGGCCTCCCGGAATGCATCTCTTCCACCGCCAGGGCGGGTGACTCTCCGGTCAGAGAGCTGTTAGACCCAGCGGCAATCTGTATTTCGTTTATTGTGAGGATGGGAGGAGGGTTAGGATCGCGGTGGCTTCACCACGGGAAAACAGGACAGTTTCCTGCTCTTACGAAGAGTGATGTCATACAGCCGTTTTCATGTGCGCATATGTACGCACTGTCACGGGATAAGTATTCTTGGTGTCTATAAGAGTTCAACTTGTATAACGTAGGAAGTAGACGTTGGGGCAAGAACATGTAAGCACCATGGTTGCAGAAATCGAAACTCTATATACCCACCTCGGTGGTTTCAATCGTAGCCGAAGTGCCGGTGAGGCCCGACCCATCCACCGCGATAAGCTCGATATCGCCGACCAGGTCTCTGAAGGTCACCAACCACTCATTTCTACCGCTCTCCAAAACAGTTTTGTCGACGTCCACCCTCCCGGGCCCGGGCAATGCCTCCAGAGCTGCCTTCAAACCGTCCGCGGAGGCGTCGTAGGGGAGATCTCCGGACGTGTAACCGCCGAATTCCACCGAAAAGGAACCGCCGAGGGGGGTGGGGTCTCCCCCGTAGGTGCGGAGAGATTGAACTTCCCAGGAGTACGGGTAGGCGGAGAGGAGTTCTAAGTCTCCGAGTTCTCCAGAGAAGGTCACCCACCACTCAAAGCCGGCACCGATGTTGTGCTTGGAGACGGAGACGGTGGATATTGTGTCCAATGCTTCCAGGGTTGCTTTGATCTGAATGATTTGTTTTTGTTTGCCAGGGACGCGTTTCGGGGAGCGAAGTTTCATCAAATCGTGGAACGACACATGGGCGGAGACTTCGCTCGGGATGGCACGAGGCCAACAATAGAATATACTGGCATAACGTGAGGGCACCGCAGTGATCGACGGAAGGGTTGATAGCTGGCTTGGGGCTCACAAGCAAGGTGCTCTTCTCTTGTCTCTTCCTGACAAACATCAAAAGCAAGCAAATTACACTCACTTGGAGTGGATCGTGACGTAAAAAGAGAGCTTCAGAATTCTGTATTTCGCTGTACAGCAGGACACGTTGAGGAAAAGCTCATACGGAATCAAGTTGATTTTCATGCAGATACACCCCAAAACATGTGAAGTATCGCATGAAACTGCTTGTCGAGAACATGCAATTCTTGAGGGGTGTGTTACCTCTTCCTCGGAGGCATCGAAAGCCAGGTCTTGGGCAAACCCCTCACGGTAGGCAAGCGTTACAGTGCCGTCAAGAGGAGAGACGCCCTTCACCACCTCCACGATATCTACTCGCGGGGAGTTGCCACCCAAGCTCGACCCATTCACCTGTCAATAGCAGAGCGTTCTTTGTCGTTGGTTGAAAAATTGACGAGCATTTCTCACTCACACACACTCGAAGAATTTCACAGTCGGAGTGTTCGCAACTTAACCGCGCTCGCGTGTCAAGCAGCCCATATGAAACTTTGAAAAAAGATACGTCACCACCACCAAACAAACTCGGTACCGAACCACAGAACCGAGTCCATCACCTGACAATCCCACGGGGTTTTCAGTTCAAAAAATATGCCTAGCTAAACCGCAATCTAGATACAGTACGGAGGTTGTGCGAGTACCTCCGTTTGGTTCTCATTGTCTTCACTCAGACAAATCGCCTCGGCGCAAGTATGTCATAACCACGTATGTAAAGCATAAGTACCACCGCCGCACAGCAGAAAAGACACCTCTCAAGTGAAATGATTCTAAACGTCCATCGGCGGTAGAAATACGGGACTATAGTGGAAGAGCCAATGGGGTTAAGGATCAACACCAGGTGGCCATACCAGGTGGCAAAAACGGCAACTATTGACACATGCTCTTCACCAGGAGGCTGGGAACGTCGCCAACGGGATCGTTGAAGACGACGGTCCAGAGGGTGGCGTTCATGTAGCTGTCAACGGACGAGTTCCCGCCCGACTTGTCCACGACCGAAACAGAAACGTCGTAGACGTTGCTCAGCTCCTCGAGGAGCGCCTGCGAGGATTGAATAAGAATCCAAAATATAACCCAGATTAGGATATTTTCGAAGTCACGCGGTAGTGATCACCGGTATAATCTGAGTGTTTGACATCGACCTACAGCCTGCGTTGAGCTGCACTCTCTGGGGATGTCATACAGGGTACCAATTTGTAGACCATATTCGCTATATTTGCTGCGGCTCTCTCGAAGGACGCAGGGCAGAAAACACCAACCAGTTGGATGTCTCCAAATCGTAGGTGTAGCAACCATTTGAGAGGTTCCAAATCAATAGTGTAGCTCGGGTCCTGAGGTACCACAGCTTTCGCGCCAAGGGTGACAGAGGGAGGGTCGACAAACCCGATTGAAGCACAAGACCTAGCTCGTACGTACACAGGGCGTTGCTCGATACGCGGAGTGTTTCTTCCAGACAGAGGGATACCACAAGCATTGAACACAAGCATCAGGTCCCTCGATTCCAGCACGCAAAGCGGTAACAATGGGCGTTTAGGAAGTGAGGCAAGCCTAACGTCACTTGGTCTATCCCCATGGTTACCGAACAGAGAGTAGCGGCACCACAAGGCATGCATCCATT
This sequence comes from Ectocarpus sp. CCAP 1310/34, assembly GCA_902602495.3. Lineage (NCBI taxonomy): Eukaryota > Phaeophyceae > Ectocarpales > Ectocarpaceae > Ectocarpus > Ectocarpus sp. CCAP 1310/34. The sequence goes on along the minus strand of CACKRE030001386.1, from coordinate 67,544 downwards.
GAGGTGCTGCAACCAAACGCCCAAGCATGTCATGAGTGGCATTGACAGCAAACGTTGGTGGCTTGGGAACAGCAGACTTACCTCGAGCTCGGTGGCGTTGGCGTCAAAAGGCACCAAAACGGTGTTGCTCGCCCCGGATAGGGTGATGTTGAAGCTACCCGACACATCAACCGAAGCGTCATCTGCGGTCAAAGACAGGCTTTGCACCTCCCTAACAAACCCGGCGTCGGAAGAAATGACCACTTTCTGCACTTCTGCCACACCCGTAGAGGTTTCGGTGATGTTGATGTGCCCCGGCACTAGCGGGTCGGTTGTGAACTCGTCGTACTCCAGCAGGGGCAAGTCGCCCAAGAGAGTCTGTTCGTTTGACGTCGGTGTTGATGGTTCGTCGGCGTCAGAGATGGCAACGCAGAGGTAAATCCGGTAGCGAACGGTGCATATTGAGGACGAAATAGTAGTTCAACCACCATCTAGACAAGACGAAATGGACCAAGGTACCCCTGGCGCAGCAGTAGTTTCGGTATGATCGTGTATGATGCAGCGAGGTTGCTGATCGCTACGAACGTATTCCGTTTGCGGAGAACGATCACATCGTACAGTGTAGTTTGGTCTGTTTCCTGCACACGACGGCATCTCGCCGAAACACAGCCAAGTTTGTACGAGAGGTCATCAACGATCAGGAAATCGCTATACCTGAAAATATGGCGCAGGATCTTAAGAAACGTTCCACCCGTGGCCACGGGTAATAAACACTGAGATTGGGATACCGGTGGTGATCCAAGATTGAAGGATGAAACATCGTACCTTGAACCAGACATCGTAGACATGGGCATCGCTGTCCTCTTCGCGAGTGTATGCCACATCCACCTCCCCAATGACATCGATCGTTTCCAATGCAACCTAAGGGTCAACGGCAACAGCGACATGACGCAAGTTGGGTTGGGGAAGTCAATAAAACACCAGCACAAATATGAACCAGGCCCATATCCCAGAGGTAAATTTCACACCAAAGTATATGCGCGACTCCCCGTCACTTTTCCATGCCCGGTCGCCTCATATTCTGTTCCGGCATGGCAGTGCTCCACGAGTCTTGGACGAACGTTGAGAACACATGCAATCAAACGCACTCAAACACAGTAATGCCTACGAGACTCGTTCCCTACGTCTCTCCGTTCATATTTCGGACTCGACCTTTCAACCACGAACCACAGGGTCCGAATCTTCGGTGACGTCAACAGACCCGTGCTTGAATATAACTTAACAAGCGTAGCCTGACCTCGGAAACCTTTCACAGCAGCGACGGCATCTCAAGTGGAATCTGCCTTTATCATCGTTGGAAGGATTGGCGGACTGACTCTCATTACAGCTCTTACCTTGAGCGCGATGGCACCACCATCTGGTTCGGGGCATCCAGTGCCATTGCCGGTTGTATAGGTGACCTTCTCCCACTCAAACATCAAGCACAAGCTTATAAATGCCAAACACAGATGAACAAATGCACGCAAGAAACAGGCAAAATTGGTCACTAGGGGACAATGGCTTTGATGTCGCTCGCCGTAGGTTTGGAACATGATGTTTTGGAAACAAGTGCGAATCCTTGAAAGCCTGCTCGTCCCGAGTATTGTGAGAAAGACTACGTCATTGTCCATACAGATGAATTGCAAGATATTTATACACATACAAAGACGCGAGTTGAAACGTTGCGGGGCTTGAAGCCCCGGATTCAGTTCGAGTTGCCCTAGATCTTCAAAGAACGTATGTGCTATTTTCTGTATGTACCTGCCCGTTGACCCCGAAGGAATCCACAGACGCTGCGTCTCGTAGGCGGTGGGGTTGTACATGGCCACGCCTCCGTCCGACTCCCACTCGATGGACCCATCCCCTTCGATCTTGTATAACTCCGTGAAAAACAGGTCGCCACCTACATTATTCACAGTCGGGAATGGACGAAGATGATGATCGATGTTGGCGAGGTCTTCATGTTCAGCGCAACGATTCGACCAACGGGATAGAGACTGTAGTATCTGCGGGAGACTCATGGCGAGGGAGCGTAACGAGATAGAATTGTAGCCACGGCAGCGGAGATATCTTTCGAGTTCAAATCAGCGAATGAGAACCATGCCAAACCCTAAAAAATAGCACTACCAACTTCTCCAACCAAGGACATGCATCTAGTGCGTCGGAATGTTGACTTTCGTAGCGTAAAGATGATCGAAGCTATGGCACGCAGTGTTGTGGGAACTGTGTTTCCGGCCTTCTCCCCCGCCCCCCCCCGTTCTCTCTCTCTCTGTATTTCTCTCTCTGTGTGGTTGTCTGTCTGTCGGCCTGTCTGTCTCACCTGCGAATGAATATGTAGATCCTTCTGCTGCGAAGGCAGAGGCGGCCGTGACGTCCGTGACCGGTGCGCCAGTCGCTTTGCGAGGAGACACGACAAACTCGTTCCTTTGGCCCTGGATGAAGGCAACATTGGACGGGAGAACGTGCGAAACATGAGAGGTAACCAGAGTGTGCGTAGGGAAGCAACAAGAGCGACGGGGACAATGGTAGAGGAAATACGTCACGGCTACATGGGTGCAAAGTAGTGCTCGGGCCAGAGACAAACTGGACGAGAGTAGCCAGATTTGAAACCCGGGCCAGCCCGACTGAACGTAGCAGCAGAACAGGGAAGTTGTACAATGACCATGGTGAGAAACATCTGCATTTCACCGCGGAGTTTACAGTAGTACATCAGCCTCGCCTAATGGCACGGTTTGTTCCATTAATGTCTTGGGACACTTGAGACCGATATTGTACATTTACAATGAAAAGAGTAGCTCACCTTGACCCTCTCGGTGACGGCAACATCGCCACTGAGGATGTTTGTCTCGTTGACAAGGAGCTCTCCAACATCTCCGGAGATGGACATGAATGTCACGGTCCAGGCATGCGCCTGCTGTCCGCCGTGAGAAGCATTGAAGCTCGAAACGTTCACCTGTGTGCGCGATGCCAGGAACGTCGATGTTCAAATGACCAATCATACCGATAATCCGATAATATCATTGAGGTTGGCGTTACGACGAGCCTCTGTGATCACTGGGCATACTTCTCTCCCAGTCTCTTGTTGTAGTAGGTAAATATGTGACAATAGTCACGAGAAAATCCATCTCGCTCGAATACACCTCCAACAAGCGTGGTCAACTTAAATATTCAAAAGCTTTATTTCTACTGCCCGGTAAAAGGAGACATGGTCAACTCGAACTAACGCTGTCCTTGGGGCTATCTCTTCCGACAACAACGGCGCCATCAATTGAGCTGAGCCGTGTTGCGTGTCGTGTCAAGTTGGTGGTATTGTTGCGTTGATCCCGACACCTCCGTCATGTTTCTGCATACGTCCATCCACAATCGGTCACCACTTCAACCTCTACCTTAGACTGAATCATTGGCACAAGATTTTATCGCATTTGTACCACGAACGACCCAGCTCGGTTCATCGTTCTTATGTCTCACCTCCCCGACAATGCCATCGAGGGCTGCCCTGATCTCGGCATCGGATGCGACGCTACCGCTGGTGACATCGGCGCTGATCAAGACTGATTCCATGTCGCCTCCCGAGACGCTGAGAGAGAAATTCCCAGACGTTGCCGTCGCCGTAACTGTCTGCTGCTCGTGGACGACACCGGCCATACCCTGAACTAGAGAGGGCCCGCTAGCTACGGTTTGCGCTGCCACCGCTCCCTCTCGGGCTACCACCGTAGGGCTCGCCGCGCTCGGAATTCCGCGTCCCACTACGCTGAGGGGCACCACCTAATACGTACCAAGATGAGGTTGTTGCTCTTTTCGATGTTATTGTCAGTGTCAGGGTTGAGGTTGATTTGGCTGTGGCTCTTTGTGATGCATTAGAAAGGTTATTGCCCTGGCTCAAGCGAGGGTAGGTACCGGTTGCAGGGAGAGATCGCTTAGGTCACGCAAGTTCGTGGAGCAACAACCGACTGCTGCCTGTACATCGGTTTGTTAGCAGAATATATTTATGTTCGCGTTGGCAGAAACAATGTGCGATTCCTCCATAACCGTCAGAACGCGAAGTTGAATCGGACGATCAACCCTCTCAAACGAACCTTACTGAGTTGAGGCCAGGACGACCATCAACAGCACCCAAAGAATCCCACCTTGAAGGCATAGAGCGAGTCTTCCACGAGATCGGAGGCGGTGAACTCCTTGACGGAGGGCTTGCCGCTGCCGTCGTAGACTAGGGTGGCTGCCGACCCGGCCAAGGTCTCGGTTACCGTCGCCTCACGCCCCCCACCTTTGCATTAGGCGCAGAGGACGCGTTGAACAATGCGTGGGTCAGAAGAAGAGTAACGGAAAACAATTCTAGCACTGGCAAGTACGAGAGATGCCCGCCACTACGACCGCGTTGGGCTTGTCAAGAACACGCATGCTGTGCGTTCTGGACAATGGTTCCACACCAAGGAATAAAAACAACATGAATGGAACTGAGCATCTGCACCACGAGAACTAGCGTAGATGCCGATCACCAAGAAATACCCGAGGAAACGTCTGAATATCTGACTGCATGTCAAGGCCAGCGCAATTACCCGTCAGTCTTCCCGAAGTGATCTCCAGCATGGGGAGATCCCCAAGTTCCGTTTCGAACGTAACCATCCATTCGAACGCTCCGTCAGAGAAGGTAGTGTTCCTCTCGACCGAGACAATTCCAACTGTGTCCAGGTTCTCCAGTTGTCTTTTGACCTGGTGGTGCAATGCCAAAAACAACCGTTCTTGTGAGATAGGTTTCAGATTGTCATTCTTGTCTACTAGCGAGATGTCGGGCAAAACATCCAGCAAGAGGCATAGGGAAGACCAAGAATCCAGGGAACGGCGCCATGTACGGAATTCATTGACTCAGGCGTCAATGGGAATCTTTCACTGAGGAAGTACAGGTTGTTGCAGTTCGTGCTTCATGCCAAACCTCTACTCGTGGTTGGATCGCAAGCGACTCACATTGCGAAAACAAGCTGACCAATGTATACATTGCGAATATCAGCGGCCTGGTGGACAATGAGCCTTCCGAACGCCGTGGCGGAACGACGGTTCGATTGGAAAAGCATGAACGGCGGAACTCCTTGTACGTTTCAAGCTATTATGGCCCACGTTCGGGCCCAGAAAACGCTTCGTATGGACTGCTGCGCGACTTGCCTCGGTAGCGTCGGCATCATAGCTCAAAGCGGCCGTCTCGTGGCCCCGATAGATGAGCGAGAAGTCCCCCCGTAGCGGCTCCGTTCCCTCCTGCACCGTGATTACTTCTGCAGCGACCACTGCCCCCGAGTTGGCTTCCAGTTCGGTGGTGTCAACGACGAGATCCTCAACAGCCCCAGTGTATCCGTCGAAGGTTATCTCGTATACTATTGTCGTTCCTGTGCCTGGCAGACCGACGAAAAAACGTTTGACTTCAAAATTAAATATCCCGTTGGTCTGGGATACGTGCAGTAGCTCAGGCTGGCTCTAAACGTTGTAATTTCGTTCGACGCGATGCCGGCAGTCACTGATGTGAGAATAGGCATGTGAGGCAATCTTTGGGGGAAAACTACGAACACCCCCACCAGATTGCGCTTTGCGAAGTATGGTGTACCTCATGTGACCGCAGCCATGCAGATTGGTAACCCTTGCGCGGTAGGTGGAGGACGTGATAGCAACAAATCGAGAGTTATCGCCACACGTTTCAAGTCACCTGAAATGGTCCTCACAACTTCGACGTCACCCAGCGCGCTAGACGCCGCTTCGAGGGCGAGCTCGACAGCGGCGGCGGAGGCACTGTAGCCAATTTCCGCCGTCTCGACATCAATCTCTCCTCCGAGAGCGTCGGCCATGACCCTCAACGTGAAGGTACCACCGGCCACGTCCGATATCGACACATCCTGGATGGCTGGCACAGGGTCATCTACACTGAGGGACACCAACTGCGGTGAAGGCAAGCACACGTGGAGGTGGAGGGTACAGGTAGGGTTGGTTGTCCGTCGAAGTGGCCATCCAGAGTTGTAAGTGGTAGTGAACACCGGCCCGAACGTGATTTCCGTTCACGTTGACAGAAGCGGCCAAGCTTCGAATCACCAATTCACCTGAATCTCATGCTTGACAGGCTCCGGGTCGACCTGAGAATTGAGACCAACGCCATCGAACATGTAGACGTGGTACCCTGTGACCGGAGACTTTCCAGTGTCGACGGGTGCTGCCCAGGAGAGAGTCACCTCGCTCGATGAAACCGCCAATACCGTGGGTGAAACGGTTGCGTACGTCTGGTTACCCCCCACCGCCATGCCTGGGAAGAAGGATGGTCAGGGTTCGTTTCACGAGAGTCGGAAAGATTGTGAAATCATTCAGTAGGTGGCGCCGGGACAATGTACACCTCGTATATAACCACATGGTTACACCCCATACTAACAGTGGTGCACACCACCCCCATATTGGGTGAGGCTAGCGGTTATACGTAGTCATCGGCATCAACCCGCGTTTCCCATTTGCATTGCATCTTCAACCTGATGACGACTAGCATAAGACGAAGGTGAAAGCGGTTGATCCTGACGACCATCGGGACCAGCTCGCCATTCCATGCCTTGAGTACGCCAAACCCTACTACAGAAGTAAACGAACGGAGATAAAACGGTACTTTCTTTCGCGGGCCATGGATACATATTTCTTCTTCTGTGCTTGCCACCGGGGGTTTGTCTCTAGTGACGATATCCTACCTGAACGGAGGGCTGCAACGACGGTGAGAGCAGGGCTAGCCCCAGACGTGCCGAACGCGTTCACGGCCTGCACGTAGAACGTGTACAGTTCCCCCTCTGACAGGCCGGACACCAGCAGGTCCTGGGGCCCCCACACGTCCCGGGCGTCGATATCAACCGAGGTGAGGGTTCCGGCCTGGTCCTCGAACCGTACCTTGTAACTCAGCACCTCGGAGCCTCCATTGTCCATGGGAGCTGACCACAGGATCCCTACCTGTTGTTCGTTTGGGACAGATTTGCCAGGTTGTCTTCAAAGGGTGGTGGGTGGAGCCCCATGTGAAGAGAAGTGTTAAGAGGCTACAATTTACGGATATAGGCTGATTTGGGGTGGCGTGAGAGGAAACGGACATAAGATAGCGTTACGCCTAGTCACTACGTCAGCGTAGGAATCTACCACCACATGTCGACAAATACTTCGCACTACTCTGCAACCCATGCAATCGTAAATACCCGCGAAGAGAATGCCTATGGCAACACCATCATAATCACCTCTGCGTCATCGTTCGCAGCAGTCCCGAGGTTTGTTAAAGAATCCCGAAGGGGCTGTGTTGGCGCGCTGGGCATCCGTGGTTCCCTGTATGAAAAACGAGTAATGGACGACACAGAACGCACGCATCAAAGAGAAGGAGGTGCTTGGCATACATGTACTTCTGGCGTCCGCTGCAAACGCACTCGGCGTCTGTCTGCTGTTCTAGCACAAGCCCAAACATTACACTCTCTATCTCGGATGCCGGGTACCATTAGCGTTTCCACGACACACGACCAAACAACGGCACGACTACAGTCCCAGCTACTGATGTCACCTGACAGTGTAGGCCGTTGATGGTGAAAAGTCGCCGTAGCAGATGCTGCCCGTGTCCACCGCCGAGCAGTAGTTAACTGCCCGCACCTTGAAACGGTAAGCGCGTCCGCTCTCCAGCTCGGGGAAGTTGCTGCAAGCACAAACGGTGATAGGTCAGACTCTATGTTTAGAATATCCGGGATAATCGGTCAACCTCCCGTTGGGTTGGGGGGCAGGTGGCGGCGAAGTACCGTTGCACACGTATGTAACGTGGTTGTCTACGGAATGTTATGTTGATACGGTCGACGGTTTTACAAATTTGGACAGCCTCACAGGAATTCCCCCTTATTCTAAGCATAACTGCTGCGCTGTTTAGTGAACTTTCTTGAGTAACTCAAGGTAGGTTGGTGTGGTAATTTTTACCCACTTATTTGTCGCCGACGAAGGCCACAAAAACAGCATACATCTTGTTCTCTCTGCAAAATCTACCCTCTACCGAGCCTCTACCGAGGGCACGGGTCGTTATCACTACACATGTTCCAGGGGCAAAACAATTTCCCCTGGATCAACATCGTCCGGTGACATGTTCCGCGAAACTGATGTGCCATGCAACACTTTACCTGGTGGCTACAGTGAAGGACGTAGTATCTTCGTCATCCACTCCGTCGTACACAAGCCGGAAACTAGAAGTCGCCCATTCTCCCATCCACAGCTCGTATCCGGCGATGTCTACCCCTCCGTCCACGGTGGGATGGTCCCACTCAACCGCGATCGATGATTCGGAGGTTTCCACGAGGCGTACGGCCGGGGGGGGGCCTGGCTGCACATTCGAAGGAATCGCGAACTCTGGCTTAGACAGGCCGGCGTACCCGTAGGACATGAGCGTGTGGGCGCTCACCCTCGCGTAAATGGCGGTGCCGGCTTCTAATCCCGTAATGTCGTACCTGTTGGATACGATGCGGCGTCCAAAGGCACGACAGCGATGTCCAGAGGTGGCGGCGACAGACGCCAGCAAACAACGATTGTTACCCTTGCGAGTTGTTATACCTGGTGTGGGAAACGAATCCAGCACAAAGAACCAAGTACAACATAATTTTGTATGGAGGGTCGTCTCGCACGCCCAAGAACCGGCACTAAAACAAAAATGTTATCTGCTGTGTGGCGTTCAGCGGTTCTATTCTACAAGCAGCCCCTGTGTCTTTGCAATCAGCAGTTCAAGTTGTGGTCCACCTGTACGGGGGACCGTCCGAAAGATCCACCATGTCGACTTCCTCCCCGGCAGACCCGTTAACCACCACCATAGACGACGACGCCGGCCCGCTCCCGCCGTAACACCCGGACAGGCTTCCGTTGGCCGCGAAGGAAATAAGCTCTACGTCTCCGGTATTGCACACGTCGGCACCGGATGTGTCATTTGCTCGGCAGGATGAGAAGGTCACGGTCCACGTGAAACCGTCGGTGTGCGTCGTCCGCGTGACGATCACGTTGCCCACCTCGTCCAGGGCTTCGAGGCTTGCCTCCACCTATTGCGGTGTTTTCGTGTTTTACCATCGGGTGCTACGAGTGATGCTTTGACGCGCAGAATATCGGACACATACTACAAGAACGGATCAGTGTAGTACTGATTGCTACCAGCAGGCAATGCTTGTTCAAGTTGCGGTTGGAATAGTGGTGGAATCAAAGGCATGCCACGTCGTATGTCTCTGGCAATAGGCCACCCGTCAGTAGTATTGAAGTCAGGGCCTTACGTTCTGTGCACGATGTGTGACTTGTGTGGCTGTTTCAGGGCGTGTCTGGTCGTACTAACGACGTCGTGAGTCTCTGAGTCGCCCGTAGCACTGATATTGGAGAGTCGCAGCTCAAGGTATCGTTTACAACAAGGCAGGTCGGAGGGCACACATAAACATGTACGACCAATGCCAAAAAGGCCGCACCTCTTCAGCCAAGGAGTTGTACGGCAGCTCGTCCGTGTAGCGCGTCACTCCGCCACTGCCACCATCGTCACTCGCTGTAAACGCAAGGATAAACGCTCCCGACAGCTCCGGGGTGCCCGCAGACATCTCTTCCACCGTGCACCAGGCCCCCTCCCCACCCAGGGAAGAAGAATCCGTAGACAGGAGAGCTACGTCCCCGGACCCCGCTGGGAATGATCCAGGGTTTTCCACGAACGTGACATACCAAGAGTAACCGAGTTGTCCGTCGGGCCCCTTGCGGTTGACGGACACAGAACCTACGTTGGGCAGAGCTTCAAGAGCCAGTTCCATCTCGGTGTCGGCGGCGTTGAAGTCGATGTTCTGAGAGTTATGGGACACGGCGAAAGCGTTAGAGCAGGTAGTCGATGAGCATGCGCTATGGGCTGGAAGCCGGAAATTTGGGGGTGCTCTTCATCGACGTTTCCGGTTACATTCTAACCTTGGATACAGCATGCCGAAACACCATGATGCCCACCTGCGCCAGCCGCATTCAGGGCTCTGTGCTCTAGTCGAAACACAGATTGTCCGTTGATCAACGTTCAACATTGTATGCGGTCGTAGCCGTGTCTGCCCACCCTTGCTTGTTGCCACCCTGACACCGGAGAAGCCACGTGATCCTACACGAGGGGAACCCCCCATGACCAGTACTTGTAGTAACAAAGTTGCTGTGATTCCTCTTCGCCGAGCCGTTCTGGCAAAAACCTCCGGACTTACTATTTCTTCTGTTTCAGAATATTGCCCTAGCTCTTCGAAAGTACGTTGCAACTTGGAAGGTGTGTATTGCTATCGTCCGTATTCGTCGATGCCCTGAGATGCTCCTACCTCTGTCTCCCATCCTCTCAGCGTGAGCGTGAAGGTGCCTGACAGCTGGTTGCCGACAACCGAGGGGTCTGCGCCTCGCCTGTCCGAGGAAGTCTCCTCTCCATCCGCGTAGATTGCAACCGCAGCACCGTTGCCCGTCAAGGCGGTGTTGTAGTCCAGAACCTGAATAATACGTGACAAATTTCATTATGTAGGAAACGTCAAAAATCGACGAAGGTGCAAGCGAAACGAATAGCATCACAAACCTGAACCTTGGTACTTCAGCGGTGAATTAATCGACTCTTTGTCGACGGGTTGAAATCAAAATTATACAAACTTAGACAAGGTGTTGCTGAATTTCTACAAATTTCCAATGAACGTTCACGTGGGACACTACGCATGCAACAGTAGTCATGAGAAAAACGGAGTCGAGAAAATGAACGTCAAGACCAAGCTATTCTAAATATTTACACATTTTTTCCTTTGATTAACGTAGTGATGGTTTTGACGAAGCTTCCTGGCATCAATCGCGCTATTTCCAACACGTCGGCAAAGCCTCCGAGCTTCAAACGACTGCGATGCACCACTGACGCAGCCCCGACTTTCCCGCGTGGAGAAACAACGCCTTCAACTTTCACTTTTCATCTTTTCCCGGACCAACCCCCAAAAGCGACACAGTTAGGTACCTACCCGCAATGTATTGTGACAAACAACAGCACATTCTTGTGTCACTACGAGTGGAAAAGTAAGTTTGAACGGTTCACCTGCATCGCTTCCACATCGCCTTCCACGGTGGAGCCGACAAACGACACTCGCCACATCTTCTCGTACTGCGCACTGAGACCCGCCGAGGTGACGTTGACGCCGAGATTGCCGATCGGGTCTAGGGCTTCGAGCTCCGCCTAGGTTTCGACGTGAGTCGCACAACCCAAAGATGTAGTGAAGGGGAAACGGTTCAAGCACGGTTGTCACAGAGAAAAACATATTGGGCAGTTCGGAGATAGATCGGCTGCTGCGAGGGTTCAATGTCAATCCTGCAACTGCCATCATTCGAATCGCATCCTTGGGCTCCAACTTCGGCATGGTTAGTGGATGGACGTCGTGGAGAACGTGCATGGAACGGCCGTACAGGCTTGAGCTACGCAGAAAGAGAGAGAGCCAATGAAACACCTTTGACAGTTCGCCCTTACAAGCCTTGCCAGGTATTCTGTGAACTCCAGCCTATCACCGAATCGATCCCTTTCTAACGACGTACTAAAGCTACAGTCACGCTTAAGACAGTCCCCAAGGTAACGGGTGTACTCTACCTGAATATCGGCTGCGAGGGCGTTGTAGCTGATGCTATCCGTGGTGTGTCCGTTGAAGGTAAGCTTGAACGTGCCTCCCATGCTCGCGTATCCCTTCGACACCTCCGTCACGTCCGCGCGCCGAGCTCCCTAACGTAGGATGAAATGCAGAACGTCGAAACATCTTACACTGCAGTCTTCTCAAAACTCCGCGCTAATTGGGCTGGCTGTGTGCTGCAGAGCTCCAACTGCTACCGTCGCTGTCGCATATGAACGAGCACCGACGGGCGAGGTGACCTTCCCCAAGCTGCAAATGTCTCCAACTGCTGAGAAGGCACATTTACTCAGTGGTTGAGAACCATGATTGGACCTTCCTGAGTCCCCCTTGATGATCGGAAAGATAGAAACGCCGCTTCATCGGATACCTAGAACTCGACAAATAGTACGCCACGAGGAGATATCACGTTTCACCCAACCAACGGTGCGTATCTCAAGGCAGCACGCATGAGATGCCTGATTTCAACGCTAAGCAAACGATGGTCCGGCCAGCGTCTGATGTGCATACCTCTAGGTTGTCGATGTTTGACGTCATGAGTGGGACATCTCCCCGGTAGTTAACCGCCTCCAGAAAGGTGACGTTGAAACCCAGAGACGAGGGGTAGGCCTGACAGGCCTGCGAAACTCCGTCTTTGAAGGTGACGTTGACTTCGGAGATCGTGGAGATCTCTTCCAAAGCGGAGATCACCTCGGCTTCATCGGCGTCGAAGCTGATGCTGTCTGTCTCTGCACCGTCGAACGTCAGCGTGAACGTGCCCGCGCTAGCGTCGCACGATACTTCCTGTTTGTTCAATTCGAAGGTTGAAGGCATGGGCAAAGTCATTACTGCTCGCCGTTGAAGTTGGACCATTGGGGAGACGTCCCTCAAATTGGCGCGAGGGCGTGTGCTTCAGTGTGAACCCCATCAACGACTTTCGCTCTTGTTGGTCCTTCTGAGTCCGGGGCAGGGCTCGGGATTGTTTGTTGGAACGACCTCGGCATGCGGCTACGATGTAGGCCATGTACCATGTGGACATTGTACATCCCGCAGCGACAGTATTCATCGCTCCCTTATGTTCTCATGAACCAAACGCACTTCATGTGCACAGCCGACTATCCTGTACTTCAACTTATAACACACCGTTGAGAGCCACACCACATTTCCTATTGAGTCATACTTGCCTGGACCTCAAATACAGTGGTCCCGGGATAGTCGGCGGTAAAGTTGTCGTCCATCTTGAGGTGCAACAGCTGGACTTCAGGCACGGCGGTGGCGTTGGTGGTGACTACCTGCACCTCCGGCTCTGACTCGCACGAGACGGTCAGGGCTTGGGCCTCCTCGAAGAAGGGGGACGTCGAGTACTCCACGCGGTAGCTGGTTCGGGCGAGCGCATCGAGGTAAGTTTGTCGCAAACGCATTGTGACGGTTCAGGGCGACTCACTCTTGCCAGGAGAACTGCGGGAGTCGGTAAGGGCTACGGACCTTTGGGGGGAGGAAACATATCGGACTCTGCACGCCGGACGAATGGTCGAGCTTCAGGATGGTGGCTGCGAACAAAAAAGTGGCACCTCCTCAAACCCTGCAGGAAAAACAAATTCTCCCTCGTATGCGATTCTTGTTACACGCCTGCTACTTGTGATGTTCATCTCTCATAGACGTGTTGCCGGCGATTGTCGCCGGTGGACGAGAAAAGATTGAAGATACACCTCCTTCTTTTGAAGGGCACTGCAGACCTTTTGCTACGATGGCGTCTTCAAAACACACACTCTGTATCACAACTTGCTCTCGATTTCCGGTGCTACTCGTGTAGCGAGTGTTGCGTGTCACCTGTCGACTTCTTCTCCACCGGTGGAGGAAGGAGGGCTGAAGTCCACTCTAAGGGTGCTGCCATCTACTGCCTCTACCGTGATGTTGGAGGGGGGCTGGCTGGGTTGCGGGAGAGGAATAGCGTATGGTGTTTCCGCCACCGCAGGAGGCCCTGCAAGGGACATCATGGCAGAAACAATAAAAAAAAATACAAAGTCAGCAGCAAGGGCGATAGCAAGAATGGCAGTAGCATCCAAGAGGGAAAAACCACAACCAGAAAGGCGGGGCGACGATGGTCAGCGTGAAGACGACACCAATATCCAAAGCCATGGGGGCAAAGCGATGATCAGATCCCAAACAAAAGCGTAGACGACAATAAGCACCACAACAAAGCCGTACCTGATCCGATGTAGTTGGACGCCGTCACGCGGAAGTAATACGCGACCCCTTCCTCCAATCCCGCCACGGACATAGACAAGTCTGACAGGTCGGTCAGAGTGGCCGAGCCCAGGGGCAAGGAGTTGTAGGGATCCAGGGATGCGAAGGAGGGGGCCACGCCCTTGACGCCTTCAGAAACCGTGAGGACAGGTGCTGAACCGGTCATGGACATGGTGTCAGCGGTGAGGCTACTCACGTCGCCGAGGTCGGTGTTGAAGGTGACTATCCACGTGTATCCGGCGTACACCTATCAAAGCACAGCGGGAGTTGACGCGACAATTCGTTGAATGGTGGTTTGACGGGCGGCGTGAAAACTGTGCGTCTCAGTTGGGCGTGTAGCTAGGCTATGTGCAATGGCGACCAAGCCCTGGCTGCTACTGCCTCTAGCAGCGTTATTAACTCCTAGTCGCAGTCGTTGAGAATCATAGCTTGTTCGACCGGACAAGCGCTAGGCACGACTATTGTGAATGCTCCGGACCGGCCCCGTTTCGCCGTTACGCATGAAGCGTAGCTTACACATGCCACCGTGAACAGCAACGAGTTGCTCGCGACACCTACGAGTGTATCCGATGCAGACTCTTCAGAACCCGGGTTGCGGTATCAAGTCAAACGGCGAGACACACACAGGAAGGTTACACATTTCCACCGAAACATCGTTGTCGTTTGTTGCTGCTGGTAAACAGTCTTGGGCCATCTCTTGAATATGTGGTGGGCGAAACCGCTCGACGATTTCGCAGAAGGAAACACTGCGACTGGGTTCAACAAAAATGATCCAATCAATCAGGACCGTGTTGAGAAGTGCCGGAGAGAACCGTTTCACTCACCTCCTCGTCGCCGTCGTATCTCTCGACATCCACTGTCCCCACAGTGTCAAGCGCCTCGAGGGCTAGCTTAACCTCCCTGGCCGATGCGTTACTGGGGAGATACTGAGACCTCGACCCATCTAGCGACAGGGCGAAATCTCCGCCGAGGTGGACGCTAGTTCCAGACCGGTTCCTGGAGACCACTATCTCGTGCATGTCCTGCATGGGAAACACGTGAAAGGATCACGCCGTGCCGACCAAGGAATCTCACTTCGATGCACTGCGCTACCGGAAACCGAAGGCACAGGCTTAGGATAACATGTTATTGATAGTCTGTTTCCGATGCCAATTCTAATTGTACTGTATTGGGATGGGTCATTTTCGAGAGCACCATTGATGAAGATGCCCGGGAGATGGCTGAGACCGTGATAGTGCGCACAGCTCTCTTCAACGTTTTTTTCTCTAGTTGGCAGATGCCCGCTCGATGAGCTACTTACGAGGAACGATGCAAACAGAGAGATCTTGCGCAGAGGGCCGTCATGAGCACGAGAAACGATCGACACCCCACCCAACATTGCAATACGTACGCAAACTACAATAGATCGTTACGGCAAAGCTACCAAGTGAGCATCTTCCCACAGCCCAACGGTGGTGTCGGTACCTGTGTTACGGTGGTGTCGAGATCGGAGTAGCTCGAGTTGGTGATGTTGTAGAAGGCAGCCGTGATCAGGGGCAGTTCGCCACTTTCTCCTTCCAGCCCCGTGTTTGTTTCAAACACTACGTCCCAGGTGCATGTCTCGCTGATGGTTTCGTTCTCTCGAGCGTGAACGGTTACCTTGAAGGAGGACAGGGGAAAGGAGACATGCGTCGTGGACAGGGGCAGAGTGCAATATACAGCAGCAATGAGGTTACGGGTATACCGCGAGCGAGAACAGACGTGTGGCAGCGGGAAAGGAAATTGCATCCGATGTCATTACGGCGACGTCGCACAAGAGCTGCGACAACGATGGGAGAAGATGGCCAAAACTCACACTGAAAACAGATACGGAACAACCAAGCTTTGAGTTTAGTGTCAGACTCCAAGCATAGTTCTATACAAAAGAGGGCATCATCGGGTTCGAGCGGTTGCAATTTGTGATTGGTACAAGACGACATGGGCGCGTTGATGATAAGCGCGCGGATTTACCTCGCCAACGGCCGGGAGTAGTTCCAGTTCAAGCTTGATGGAGTCAACGGTTCCGTTGACGAGCGTCCCCACCGTCACGGTGTCATCCCCAAAGGTTACCGAAGACGCCGGTCCCTCGGTGTCGATCACCACAGCCATCTGCCACAGTGTACCAATTCAAAATACGGACGTTTTTTTTCATGTGTTGTTTAACAAGCAGCTGCATTGAGATGATTGCCGTTTTCTGAAGAGTGTGTTGGCACTGACACCTGCCTCTGTGCTTGCCATGGTGGGTCAGGCTGCGAAGAAGAGGGCGTGGTTGATTTTCTCCCCCCTGTGGTGATTCAAGAACGTTGATCTGTTCGACGACTCTAAGGCATAAACATCTCGTCACCTCTCAGAAGCACCGTGCACTCTCAACTAAAGCTCACGGATGATGGAAATGCGCTTACCAGCATTGATATTGACAGTGGCGTCAAACCGAAGACGTACTTTATTATCCGCCGTCTTTTCCCAGCCATCCACTACCCACTCTACCTGGTCCTGATTTCCGGGTGTGTCGGTGAAGGTCACGAACCAGTCGCAAGAATCGCCAGCACTGGTGCTATTGGAGCTGACAGTAACGCCTTTTAGTCCTTCCACCTGTGTGTAGCAGTACCGATGTGAATGTACTTGTTGTATCCACGCCGCTGTTTTTTTCGATCCATGCAATCTCCGTACACTAAACGGCATCGGAATGTTCAAGGGTGTCAAGTACTTGGGAGATTACAACCGAGACAGTAGATGCTGCCGCTTGACACGAACATAATGCAAATACATTCTCCACCACGGCAAATGTTTCTGTCATTGCACTTGAATGCAACGCGGCTAGTTGAACGGCAATATGATGCACGTTGTAGGTAGTTTTCCATTATGGTCAGGAAATGTTGCTGGATTACCCCGTCTATTGTTCACACGAGAACGGCATTGGAGGGTAACCCCGACGAAGGCACAGGGGCGCTCGAAAAAAACACAGCAAACCAGATGTTTGCCCTGTGGGAAGCACCTCTCTTAGAGCGTCTTGGATGAACCCTGCAGGCTCGGAACAATCGCCGAACGCAGGGTTGGCATCAATGGTGTCGCTCAACGTCACCACGCCGTCTCTGGAGTAGAACACCAGCTGGAAAGCTAGGCCGTATGAGACGTGCGCATCTCCGCCCGCAGAAGTAGTATCTGCGGGTTGTAGCAGCACGACAAGCAGTTAGACCGCTTACGCTAGGGCGCAAAGCGTCAGTAGTGCCACACGGTCCGAGGTTTGCGCTTTCGACGTTGGACGGAGACGTATCGGCAGCAAATCTGTGGAACCTGTGCACGCTGCCCGCCCTCGCACATATGGTATGTTTCCTGCAAAATGTATCCGAAAACAGCATGGGTATCGTTCCAGTTCGCAACTCTCCAAATAGGGTGGGACGCGTGCGTCCGGAACCCACTCTTGTTAGTCACAGTTTCTAGGGCCACGGAGCAAGGTTCGAGGTTTGGCAAGAAAACGCGAATGTCGCAATCGTCCCAAGCAACAGTATCTGTTAAAAAGATTGGTTGAAAAGTCGAATTCTGGGCCCAACAAGCTACTCTCTGTTGGTGACAGAGGCACTGCAAATCATGCGACAACTCGCCGGCAATACACTGTAGCTTGTCGCGGGAACAGTCATTCTCTCCACGTGCAGCAAATACTACAAGCAGAGTAGTCTAACGAAACACAGGCCCTGCTAGGCAGTTTCCGACGAACAGCGAAGGCTGCGTGTTGCCCTCACCCGATGTGGACGTTGATATAACTTGAATCTCGGAAACGGCGGGCTCGCAGCTTCCATTGCCGTTGGCCAAGATAGGACCGGTCACCTCACCCCCGAAGGAAAGAACGAAATACGAGGAGTTGTCCACGGCCAACAGGTTGTTCGCGGCAGTGACCGCGATGGTCTGAATCTCCTGCCAGGTACCCTTGCGAACCTGTCGCGGGTTGTTGAAACGCCATGGACAAGATCAAGTACAATGTTGACCTGAGCTTGCCAACATGGATACCTTAAAAAATGTGATGATTGAGCTCGTCCTGTTGGTGTGCTATTGCAAAACCATCAGGGTTTCTTGGCATGCCATCGCAAGACATATCAGGGTTTCATGTCTAACGATGCAGGTACGCCATGGTGGGGAAGATGCGGAGTGCTTCGAAGTTACCCTCGTTTTGCGTTGATTCACGACGCGAGACATCCCCACAGAAGAATCCATCAAACGTCTTGTCTTGATGACGTCTGGACGTGCTTGTACAGGTTTAGTACCGAGGTCTTGACAATCTAAGAAAGTCGTACGCGGAAACCTTCAACACTTGCAGAGAGCAGACAAGACCTGCGCTTGATGTCATACCTCCTCGGAAACAACGGCGCTCCCGTCTCCCGTGAGGTCCGGCCCATGCACCTCGATGATGTCAACGTCTCCCTCCGTCTCTAGAAAGTTCACCTGAACAGCGGTTAGTACGGGCGGTCATTTGGCCTCCAGAAGGAGAGAAAGGCGTCAGGCTACGAACACCCGCGCCAGTACCTTTTCGAAGCTACAGCAACTGCAACACTAGGAACGTCCCCATTACCGGGCTCCCACAACAACAGCACTCACAATAGCGATACTAACCAAGAGACGATAGCAACGGGTCAAGCCTGTAATAAATTGGCACTCACCGTCCAGACGTAGCCTAGTTGGTTATTCGGGCCTGGAAGCGTTTGCCCCCCATCAATCCATCGTGTTCACCAGCCCAGCGACACGGAGAGACAGACGTGTGAGAAGGGAATTGATTACTCGGTTTCCGTAATGCTAGCCAGCTCAAATATTTACCTGATAGTTTGGAGATGTGGGTTCAGGCTATTGTTGCACTGCAGCAGTGAACCGGTACTATTTTACCAACTCTCTCTGGGGCATCAGGAATCAGTCGATAATGCAAGGGCAGACATTCTCAACACTGTGTAACCCAATCCCACATGGAAAAAATGGACCTGGAACTATCGTAAACTCGCAAGATGCTGCAGCTTCCACAGAGAATCAAAGCTTTCTGCTGCAGATTGCGGCTGGCGCTATTGGGGTGTTTGTCACCTCAGCAAACAGGACAAGTGATTCAACAAGGTTGTACACCAACGCATCTTAGCCGACGAAGAAATCACAAGCGTTCGAGGCTGAGAACGAAACAGAAAGCAGCAAAAATTAATTCAGGATATAAGGAATCCCTGTTGGAGTGGGTACATGTGAGCACAGTAGTGTCATCAGGAGGTGTGATGCGAGATGAAAAAATGAAGCAGGCAGGCAGGACCAACGCACAGCTGGCTATACCAGCTGTGGTGTGACCACAAATCGAACATCGCAGCGAACCTCAACGAACCCCAAAAAAACAATTTTTACAAATCTGAAAAGCACACAGTACAAGTATACCTTCTCTAGAGACAGCCAGGCCTCCAGTGCCCAGGGCCTCTAGGGCAACCCGCATCTCCTCCGCGGTCGCGTTCGCCGCAACTTGGCTAGAATTCCCAGCAAACGTAACATTCACGAAACCGTCAAGATAGCTGCCATCCTCCAGCGAGTACACTTCTACGAGCGCGCCCGTTGCCGTGATGTCGTCTGCTTCAACTGTAAGCAGGGGAAGGTCGCCGTCCTGGTTGTCGCTCGTGAAGGTGACAGTCCAGTTGAAACCACCCTGGTCATCTGGGCCCAAACGCTCCACCTGTTGTATGTTTTTGGTAAAAAAATGCAATTGGTCAGGCTTTCGTGACGCAAGCAAGGTGGGTGTCCACGCTGGCTAATTTAAACTCCACTTGTGCCTGCATGAAGGGGGAAAGAACAGCTGTGGCACGTTCATGCAAGTACGTTTTTCGCACCAAAGCTGTGATCCACGAAAACATTTCCCTGCATGCCGCTAGACGGTATTTGCAGAGTGTACTGGGACTGTGCTCGCGCGATTGCAAAGAGACACAATTGGTTTGGAATTGTCTAGGACTCACATCGACGGAATCGATGCTAGGTAGGTCAGCAAGAGCCTTGCCGAGCTCAGACGCAGTGGCATCGTAGGAAATGGTCGATGTCGTGTAGCCGCTGAAGCCCAGGCGAAAGTCTCCACCGATGACGTTGCCATCCTGTGGGTACATATCGTTGTGTCAGGCGCTTGTTGTGAGCGAAGGCTTGATGGTAGTGATCATCGGAGCTTCATGATACGTTCAAGTTTTGAGCGTCGAACTAAGTATTCCGTGCTATTCCTTCACCACCACTCCTGCATCAATTGATAGACCGGGGCGATGTCGACCTCCTCCACACTGTTAAGTGAAGGAACGTCGTCGCGTGCTTTCTCCCCTTGCCAAGACCTACGATGACAGTTATCGACAAGCTTTTACAAACAATAGCGTAAGCGTTGTGCCCTACCTTTCACAGTTCCCTTCGTTTCCAGACCTACCTACGAGGGACACCCGGGGGGTTACTTTGCAGCTGTGCGACGGCATACCTGCACGGTAGCGATGTAGACGTCCGCACCGACGGACGAAAGATCGGCGTCGGCTTCTCCGATAAACATCTCCGGAACATCGCCCAAGGCCGCCGAAAAGGTTACGTTCCACGTGTAGGTGTAGGTCGACCCGGATACGAGGTCGTAGGTAGACGTGACGTTGTGAATGTAATCCGGGCCAAGGTTTTTCATGGCCTGTGCAGGTTGCAAAACGGGAACGTAGAGGTAGGATGAATAATCATGGCACGGGGTTCCGAGCAGAACGAGCCGTTCAGTAGATGAGGCCGTTGCACACAAAGTCGTCGTGAATCACGGTACCGATACGATATCCGAGACTATGGTGGTTGAAGCAAAGGAGAACGGAGGCAAAGTTGGTCTGCGAGGCTACGAGCTACCTGAGGCCATTAAACCAACCAATTGCCACATGGTTGGGTGAGCGAACAAAGCGGTGTCATCACAAGCATATGTTCATCCGCCAAGTTCGTGGACGGTCAACAACGCATCGACTGGAGAACAACGAACTCCCCCCGGCTACCTCCCCCACTCCCTGCTTACAATGCAAGACAAGGGTTAGGCTAGCAACGATCAACCATTTACCTCGAGGACGCCCTGGACGCTAGTACGCCCGCCGGTCGCGTCGGCATTGTAGGCAATTTCCCCTGACGTTTGCACGGAGCCCCCACTAGCCGTGAGGTCTAGGGTGACCATGAACGATCCCGCGCTTGCATCGGACACGGTGATGGACTGGAGTCGTCGCCAATCAACGTACGCGCACCCACGGAGGTGCAAGGGAACAAACGGGGATTCGGTTGGACGCTTCACACGGCAATGGTGGGGTAGGGTAGTCTCGAACTGTTGGACAATATCTTGCCGGAAAATCGGTGGGTGTAGACTCTACAGCGTACGTGCAAAGGGTGGACACGGGGGGGGTGTACTCATAGTCGTGCATGCCGTAGTCGTTAGACCATTGACCTCGCATCCCTACAAAGCCGGGACGGAGCACGCCGGGTTCTCACCGGACCAGGCTCTCACATCACCAAGCGCGAAGCGCCGTGAGATATTCGGCGAGTCGCATGAAGGGTGCGCTGCATCCTGCTAAGGGTTTTCGGCATCTTGTGCTTACTTCCTTGCGTACGGATGACAGCTGCGTATGACTTATATTTTCTGGTGCTTTCACTTCCTGAGACAGTTGTAAGCACTGTGAAAATGCCTCGAGGGTGCTTGACCATTTGAGCTTTGAGCACAACGTGGTGCGATCATCCCCCTTGCGCGGAGTGAGGACTTTCGACCCCGCACAACATGATCTACTCGACCACCATAATGGTCACCGCCAAAAACAATGGAGGAAAAAAACACAAACGGTAACCTGGTTGCCGAGTTCACGAAGTGAATTGGTTTGTTTTACAACGTCGTTGCCAATCGAGGAAAACCCAATCCCGATGTCAAACACCGGGGGGGGCGGCTTGTTTTACAACGTCGTTGCCAAGCGACGAAAGCCCAACCCCGGGTGGACACGGGGGGGACAAAAAACGAGAACACCATAGTGTTGTGTCTCGTGGATGAGATGGAGTACAACTTTTTGCCGGGGATTAGTAGTCGGTTTGTTTCGGACGAATCTTGTTTTTGCAGATCCCGACCTGCGCACAATGGCCGACAAAGCTCCTCCAAGCCCAATTCTCTCTTGTGGCATTAGTGGCCCGTCTCCGGAAACGTTTCGCAGTGGCCCTCCGTTTCGAAATGTTTCCGCAGAGGGGCCACTCAAGGCACATGAAAATTGGGCTTGGAGAAGGTGTGTCCGACATTCTGCACCGATTCGATCTGAAGCAAAACATTTCTTGGAAAAATGGTGCAGTATGCGTGAAAGTTGAAGGAAGTTTCGTGCCCTCCGCTACAGGCCACTACCAATACGACCCATTGTTTTGACTCGGGAGGAGCGGTACCACATCGACCAGGCTGCTAACACCGAAGACTCGTTGTTTTTTGTGGAAGTATTCGATATCAAAGTATCGTCGCACTATGATACCTGATTGTAAACGTTTCACGAGCATGCAAATTCCAAAAAAGACTCAGCGGCATGAACAGCCGATACCATTATGACGGCACACACCGTGCGAGGGTCCTGTCCAACGGACGGGCGGAGGATAACTTATTTCAGCCAACATGAATACGGCCAACAGCAGGCGGCACCCTTGCTTACCTGAACTTCTCGGGTCTCGTTTGCAGAGATAATGAGCTGTTGCACCTCATCAACATCGTCGGCGGTGGTTGTGATAGACTGGATCTCGTTTGGGCCGGTGTCCGCATAAGTTTTGATCCACTGGACCTCTCGTGTTCCAGAGTCGGTGTCCCACTCAATCTACCCACACACCGGCACAGAAGAAAACAAGATCCATCCGAGTCAGGACGTGCACATCATGTTACCGAAGCATTTCGAGCGAATGTCGCCGCCAAAGCCGCTGGTTTTCACGGTCCATTCTACAGCAGCATGTGCTACACGGTATCCTCGCGGCACGTTCAGTAGCACAGCAGTGTCAGGACATTGACCTTCCTGTGTTATGACTTCCACGTGTGCCGCAACAAGAAACACACATGTTGAAATACTACAGTCTTGACGGAATACCACTACAGTACACATGCATCCAAACGTGTATTACTTGCATTTTGCGCGGTGTTCATGAGAGGTGCTCTTGGCTTACACAACAAGCCAACTCACGACAACAGCCCACACACCTCGTAGCTCTGCACCGCAGACCCTCCATCGCTCAGCGGAGCGGAAAATGCCACCGTCACCTCGTCTCCGCTCATCACATCCAAGTCTACCCTCGCCGGGGCCTCAGGTACGGACACCGCATCAACCCCGAGAGCAAGGACCGCAGCAGCAGCGGTAGCAAGAACCGGGATCGCGACCAATCCACGTCGTCTCCTCCTGGTGATGCCCGCGATACCCGTCCTCGCTTTAGTCATCGCAACCGATGCAGTGGATCCAGTCTGCAAAGTTTCTCCGCTGCGTCGATGGTCAGACCTCAGCGGTAGGCCTTGGCTCCGAGCTGCCACAGCCGGTGGGTCGGGGCCGGGACCCATGTCCCGGTAACACGAACTAGATATCCACAGAAGTAGCGGCCAATGTCCGTCCGCGACCTAGGTCCGCCTTTCTCTACTGCAGCAGACTTGATATGCCTTAGATCAGCCAGGTGTAGCCCCCCCCCCCC
>CACKRE030001386.1:19995-43896 GCA_902602495.3 Ectocarpus sp. CCAP 1310/34 | reverse complement strand
CCCCCCCCCCCCACTAGCGAACGGGACCAGCTGTTTGCCAGCTCAGAAGGCGCTGAAAACTGTGAAGATGAAGATGCGATCCAGTCCAAGGGGCCGATCTCCGATCCGGTGCAATCGTCGCCGTTACACACAAAAAAGTGGTTCAGGCGGCGTTTTTCGTGAAGGAGCTCTGCGCCCCTCCCTTCCGATGTTTCTGCGATCTTCCCTGCCGATGATGCTGCTGCTGTTGCTGCAACGCTCTGTTGGGGCTTGCCCTACTACGGAGGTAGGGCCCTGTGCTTGTGATGTCTCTTCCTCCTACCCGCCGAAGAAGCTTCATTACGCTGCCACCCGCTTTGGAGGAGGGGACACGGGCGCTGTCGACACATCGGAGTTTTGCAGCCCCCACCCGAAATAGTCAAGATGTGGGAACACAGCCGCAGCAGCCACTCCAGCAGCAGGATCAGCAGCAGCAGCAGCAGCAGCAGCAGCAACAACACCGCGAGCAGCCAAGACTTCTGACTGCACGACATGTGCTTGTAGCAGCTGCCTTGTTTGTGCTGGTCTTCATTGCAGGATCCCGCTCGTGCGTCGGCAGCAGCTGTGCTCCTTGCAGTGGGAGGGACGGAGTGGGGCTCACGGTACATGCAACAACCAACGGCAACGCTGCCGGCTTGCCTCCAGACCCCCGACATCGACCATACTATGACCTAGTTGTGGCGGTGCTGGCTTTGGGTGGAGAGTCCAAGGAAGCTCAGGAGGAGATCGCGAGAGTGCGAAAGGTATACGCGAGATACGGCTCGGAGGTTGTTCCTGATGGGTCTGAGGGACCGCCGTTGACGTTTCGAGTCGTGTTTGTCGTCGGCAGGGCGGGGTTGCTCGACGATAACGAGCTGCCGAAGGCGGGGTTGCTACGGGGAGACTTCTATCACGTGGACGTCCGAGAGGGATACGCCCACTTGAGCGATAAGACCAAGGCCATGGCAGGACTTGCAGAGCATCTCCGGTGAGAGACACAGCTGACAGACAGCAGTAGACCACTGGTACTGCTGTACGTGGATCCCAGCAGGTTTTATACCCAGGATTTAGGGTGTTTCGAGTGTCCCCAGCATGCGCCGAGTCTTGCACTGCATGTGCTTTCAGACAGCGCGCAAAAACTCCGCAAATATGTGATGAACCGCAAAGTTATTCAGAACTGACTGCTGGTTGTGCACCGCAAGTGCAGAAAACTGGACAGAACACGAAGTTTAACTTGTTGAATCAGTTGGTTTGGCTCCCTGTTGTTCTCTGCCGCTGTCAAGGTGTGCGGCAACTACTGCTGCTGACTCTACTTCTGTATACAACAGCAGTACTGTAGGTTGTCCTCATGCTGGAGACACTGGATGCCATGTGCAAGACTTGAGCATGTTCCGATGTTCAGATGATTTGTGCCACGAGCATTCCCACGCGATGGTTTGATCTCCTTCTTGCTGCTGCTGCTGCGGCAGTAAAAGCCACAGAAACACATGCCAGTACAAACGTACAACTCCCCAACATTAGCCTGCGGCTTCCAATTTGTCAGCAAGCGCACCGCCGGTACAAGGGCCACAGCAGTCAGGGTTCCGACGAGATCGCATTGCCCTTCCTGCTGCTTGTCCGTGCAAATTTCTTGGCGGCATTACTATATTTGTAGACTTCGTGAGGTAGTGCGCCTTAGAGATGGCGTGCTACGACAGCAATGGGCCCCTCACGTGTGGCGTACTTGTGGTGTCAGTGTACTTGTAGTGTCAGGTTAGCCCTTCACTAACGCTTACACAAGCTTATGCCGATGAAGCTGTTGTTATGATTCCTTCCGCCCCTATGTTCTCCCGGCCGTGGCGTCTCACGAAACCCATTCGTTTGAGGGTACTCTACAACGCAGGGCACCCGAAATAAATCATGTTGAGACCACCGGGGAAACCCTATCGATTGGCACCCACACACGTCCACAACGAGCGAAGCAGCAGACTTGAACGAATGCACTCCACTGACGCCCAGGATGAGTGAGTGAAACAAACGTTCTGCCATCACGTGCACAAAGCACGCCAACAAGAACACCAGAACTCCATATAACCCGCGACCACTAAGCGAGAAAGTGTCTTTGTTGCTTGCGCTGACATGGATGACCAGGTTTCGTTTTTTGGCCAAGACGGACGGGGATACGTTTCCGTGCCTCGCGCGCGTGACGAAGCAGCTGGTAGACTTGCCCGGGGAGCAGCAGCCGAAAGTCTACGCTGGGATGTTGAACAAGTGAGATTTGTAGAGTTGTGAATCGGAACGATGTACACGATATATATCGTCCGATATATATCGATATCGGTATCGAAAATTCGTGCCGATGTTCCGACCGATGTTTTCTTAGGGGCTCCGTGAATCAAATTTAGGGTATGCGCAGCAGTACGGAGCCCCTGTACGCCACACACACACAGCACAGCAGCGCAGAAACAGCAGACAACAGCACCATGTCCAGAACCAACCGGGAAGTAGACACAGGGAGAGACCGAAGGAGGGTACTGCTGAGGATACGCGACAATACATCAATCTTAATCTTTTTTTTTTTTTTCTACATTCCGTGCGATGTTTGCAGCTGAAGTCAAGCCCTTTTTGATGCCGCATTTGGGCCCATTTTGACGGGAAATGAAAGGAAAATGCACCAAATTTTCTGCCTCCGGCGGCGCCTCCGGCGAGGCCCCCTCACCAGCCGGGGGGGGCCGATGGGGGGGCTCGCTTCGCTCGCCCCCATCACGGCTCGCTGCGCTCGCCCGATATTTTCTCCGATATATCGCCTACGGCGATATATCGGAGAAAATATCGTTATATCGGCTGCTGCGCAGCCGATGTAAAATATATCGTTTTTTCGTACCGATTCACAACTCTAGAGATTTGCATCCAGCGAACAAAGGCTACGAACATGTCGTACACCTTTTGTGACACAATCTTCTTTGGACGGTGAATGTCTCGTTCGAGCCTGCTTGTTTCAAGTTTACTTGAGAAGTTCTGGGTGCGACATATCACTTCACATCTCGCTTGCCTCGCTTGCTTGCCTTGTTTGTGGACCGTTGTTTCGACTCATGTTAGGGCGTGGGGTAGACCGTTGTGTGTCATGTATGCATTCAACATGCAAGAAAATGTTGATATTACCACTGGCGTTAATCCGCGCTCGAGGTGAGGGGGTGCATGCCAGAATGGCGCTACTGTAGGCTGAAAAGAAAGCAATCCGCTATGCGCATCCCATATATTGTCGGTTTAGACCGCCCTACGGTAGGGAACTATTGATAATATCATACGAGAAGAAATGGCGGTTTGGCGGGCCCTAAAAGCGTGAGTGATGCATTGGTAGTTCATGAGGGTCAGGCCTAGAGTGTAGTGGATGATGGCCAGCCCTGTAGCCAAGAATACGCGTGAGGTACGGGAACAGGGTGGACGAGTGCTTCGGTACCGACAATGACAAGTATTGATTTCATTTTTCTCACGGGTGTCGTGTGCATGCAAGCCGTGCCCGCTTCGTATCACCTAAGTCATGCTGCCCATGCTACTGTATACCTGAACCGTATGGATGCATGGCCATAATGCAAAGGTGTGGTACGGTTTTCCCGAAGGGGCACAAGCTGTACGACCCGGAATTCTTGGCTGCAACTGGGGGCACCATCGACTGCCATCCCATGTACCACCAGGTGGGGTTGGTGATTCATCGGGACGCGAGGCACGGTATGCTCCTTCATTGCCACTGAAACTTTGAACCCATCGTCGAATGGAACATTTGTGGTCTGCAGGCCTCTGCAGTGTTATTTGCTGACGGCAACGGTTGCTATTGTTGATTCTAGCATTCCGATGGTTTATTTCTGCTGTTCTTGTGGACGATAGATTCTGCATTACAAGGGAACGGGTTAGCTCCGTATAGAGGTTGTAGCCTTCCCTTCAGCGAATACCGCCTGAGGTGAAAGATTGCAGTGCTCGGAAACACGTGTGTTGTGTACGCGTGAACTTTGTTGGGTTGACTGTTTCTCCTGACTTCCATCCTCCTACCTTTGCTGTGCTATTGCTCTTTCTTATTTTGTCGCACGATTGCAGGGAGCGTTCTATATTCTCGGGGTGGACATTGTAAATTTCTTGAACAAGAGCAGGGACATGCTCTCGGTGATGTCCGTGGAGGACGCTATGATGGGGCTGTGGCTGCTTGGTGTCGACAAGGTGACAAGAAGAGCGAAAAAAACGTGCCTACAGTAGTCACGCCTGTCCATCACCGCCCACTGGCCAGTGTATAAGTGATTCTTGATCAAGCACCAGCTCTCATGGGCCACAACGTGTTCTCGAAGCGAATGATTTGTAAATGTTGCAGGCATTTGATTGCATTGCAGCGGGCCATATGTGCACTGTTTCGGGCTATTGGCTTGTGCTTTACCAACGTGTTGTATCGCTGGAATCCCCCCCCTTTGGCCATTCCTCACCATCTTCAAGCTGTGCGCACCGCGCTCCAAGAAATCGAAGCCGCGATTTAGAAAGCACGATACTATCTGCCACCGGTGTGCTTACAGTGAGTAGTCTTGGGACTGGCTGGTTGGGTCTGCGTTCGATCGCTGTATTTGTTCACATCTTCCGTAAGTCATACGCCATCAATACCCATCCTGATGAACGCGAAGAAGTACCGGCGATCTCCCGCTTCGGTAGTTTTGCATCTGAACACGGCGACGCTGCTCGCAGCAGTGTAGTGTGTTCTGCAGTAGATACTACCGTTGCCCACGGAGTACATGCAACACCGCTCGCGAAACGACACAGCGCTGCACCCCCTCGTGGTGTTAGTCTTGATCACACGCAGGAACTATCATCGGATTCAATTTTGTGGGTGAATATCAGGCACATGATGATACCACAATCGGATGATACTTCGAAGTATAGCTTAATATCGCTCACAAGTTTTTTTGGCACCTGCGGAGGGGGGAGGGCGCCTTGAGGCGTCGGCGGCAGGAAACAGACTCAGTGGCGAGTCGCTTTCGTATGCAGCACGAGGACCTGCCCTTGGTTTTGTGAGCATGGTACCTATCAGTGCGTGCGTCGGAGAATAGTTTCCCCGCGTGTTCTGCACGTGAGTGGTGCTACGGTAGGGGTGTCACCTCACCTCATGTTGCACTTTCGGGCAAAGAGTCAGACACACTCTACCAGGCCGTGTTGGTCGCGTCCTATACCGCAGTAGGAACACCACAACCGAAGCAGGACTACACGTTTTCTGCCAAAAGTGGTAGTAGAGCTCACCCCAATAGTGCACCCCCCATCAGTCATGAGTGTGCGTGTGAGACGAAACCACGGCGCCGCTGTCCTGGTTACTGCCACATCGGGACATCGCTATTATGGTCTCCCAGCCGTGCATCCGGTTTTGAAGAGCGTAATCGTACCGCCGCTAGAGTACGCCGGAGAAGTATGGGAAGGAAATAAAAAGATAGTGAAAGAACTCGAGGCGGCGCATCCGGTTTTGAAGAGCGTAATCGTACCGCCGCTAGAGTACGCCGGAGAAGTATGGGAAGGAAATAAAAAGATAGTGAAAGAACTCGAGGCGGCGCAGATGAAAGCAGCGAAAATCATCCTAGGATGCTCCACGCGCACAAGTAATGCAGCCGTGAGGGCAGAATTGGGGATCCAATCCCTACGGTCGGGAAGAGACGCGAGGAAGCTGACCTGGCAGTATCGCATGTGCGGGATGGGAGAGGAGAGGTTGCCGAGGATTGTATGGGAGGCGAAGTGGGCAAACAAAAAGAGGGGTAGACAACCCACGGAATGGGTCAAGGTTGTAGAGGACGTATGGAAGGGGCTCGACATCGACGAAGATGAAACGCTGGAAACGGAGGGTCTACAGGGGTTCAAGGAGAAGATATCTGTTGCTTGTGCCGAGAGAGAAGAACAGAATCTGAGGAAAGAATCCAAGGATAAGGAGGGTCTAGAAGTGTACGGAATGTTGAAGGAAGGAATAGGGTTCAAGGATTACCTACATAGACCAATGGATGCAGGGCCAAAGCTTAAGGTCAAATTCAGGACCGGGGACATAGGCCCNGGTCTACAGGGGTTCAAGGAGAAGATATCTGTTGCTTGTGCCGAAAGAGACGAACAGTATCTAAGGAAAGAATCCAAGGATAAGGAGGGTCTAGAAGTGTACGGAATGTTGAAGGAAGGAATAGGGTTCAAGGATTACCTACATAGACCAATGGATGCAGGGCCAAAGCTTAAGGTCAAATTCAGGACCGGGGACATAGGCCCTCGAGAACGCCGACGAAGACATAGGACGGTAGACGACGAAGACGACGAGTTCAAATGTGATTGCGGCTTCGAATGCGAAGACCGTGTTCATGTAGTCGCGGAATGTCCGTTGTACAAGGAGAGGGAAGTGTACGTGACTGAGCTGGCAAAAATAGATAGGGCGTACAGGGAGATGTTTGAGGCATGTAATAGAGAGGAAAGGACGGTAGCTGTAGTGGGGCATAGGAGGTGGGTTGAAAAGGCGGGAAGAGATATCGTTAGGATAGACAGACTAGAGAAGACATTTTTGAGCCACGTTTGGCAAAGTAGAAAGGAACGATTGGCCATCGGTGATCGGTCCTGTGGGACCAATGCTCCGTCCTCTCGAGGACGCGTGGTCAATGGTCTAACCGCATGCAAAACATAAGAGTACGCCCCCCCCAGCCGTGCATCCGCAACGGCGTTTTGGGTAGGAGGGCCTTATGGGGCAGCCCATCGTGGCCAAGTATAAGGAATGCCCACGCTCAGTTACTTTTTTTTTCTTGCTGTTCGTGAAAAAGCATGGTTGTCAGGGCTCTCATTCTTTTTCGGAAAGAAGTGCTTGAAGCTGTCCCTCGTCATTTTTGCTGCGCGTGAAATGCAGCGGAGGGCTCTTAGCAATACTTCCTCATTTCCTTTGACCTCTCTTTGACTCTTGTCTGCATGATGCGGACACGCACGTCCCCCAATTGTCTCTACACGGTCTGGTCTACATCAATCCTCGCTGTTGATTGTTTTCCCCACTGCACTCGTTGCGCTGGTCGCCCGTTAGGTGTGCTTTCACAGAATTTTCTTCCGGCCCTTCGGGAGGCACGCCTGCCGTTCTTCGGGTTTTGCTCCAGAATATTGATACTAGTCACCGATGTGTGCGTGTGTTATTCTCTGTTTCGTCCTCGTGACATTTTTTTTTCGTTTGCCTTCCTCTCCGTTGTGCGTTTGGCTTCTTCTCATT
The DNA here is from genome assembly GCA_902602495.3 of Ectocarpus sp. CCAP 1310/34. Classification (NCBI taxonomy): domain Eukaryota; class Phaeophyceae; order Ectocarpales; family Ectocarpaceae; genus Ectocarpus; species Ectocarpus sp. CCAP 1310/34. The sequence goes on along the minus strand of CACKRE030001386.1, from coordinate 36,683 downwards.
CAGGTCATGCTTGACATCGGTGGAAGCTTCTACTGCAAGTGCTTCACCCACCCGGTGCCGCGAAATAAGTTGTCATTTTACCACTTTTGTAAGACGGACGAAAAAATGGACGTCTGCTTGCGCGAATTCGGTGCTTGTTGACGTTTTGTTTTGTTTTCAAGCAAAACCTTTGTGAAACGTGAACAGTCCTGATTGTAGACTTATTGTCCGGATCACTGTGTTCGTATGCCGTTACTATGAAGATGGATGTCGATTGTTGTATGCAAGACTCGGGTCTGCTATTTTTGTTTCAGCTACAAGATGCCTCAAGTACCGTGTCACTCTTCGGACTGAAAGACAGGATATGTAACCTCATTTTATATTCCCTGCCTGGGTGGAGCCAGCGATGAACCTTGTTCGAAGGGCAAGAATGTAAGAGAAGTAGGTTGGGTTAAGAGTTGGAAAGTGATCGATGTCGTGCTTCAGCCACGCTGTTTCGGAACCATGGCCGTGCTGTTGCTGTTATGTTGTTGGTTTACCTGTGCACTCATGGACAACCTCCGTTTTTGTTTGGGTTACGTACCTTGCAGCGCGCGGAATTTGTCAGTACTTCTGGTGGCCAACAGGTGGATAGTGTAGAACAGTTGATGACTAAGTGCCGTACATGCGAATAGCGTTTGCTAGAGGACCACAGCAGCACAGCAGTGGGCACTGTCTACCTTTTTTTGTTCCGTTATTTCTCGGTCAGCACGGTGCTGTCATCACCCAGTGGATGCTCTCTTCGATAAGTGTTTTGAAACTGTAAATACGTGTCGAGGCTGGTGTGGAGTGGTGTAAAATTCAGTGGTCGTGGTGCGGTGCATGCCCGGGTGGTGTCCCCTCTAGGTCGAATGATATCACACTATCGAGCTGTTGCGGCGGTGTTCCCTCGTGATTTGCGTTCATATCAAGACAGGTAGAGCGGTTCTTGCCTTGATTATTGGCGCGAGAACTACTGCTGTACGTATATTGTTGCCGATCCTTTCCCTCGCCGACCGTGGACGAATGTTGTGTGCACACGAAGTATGATTTCGCGTTCGCTTGGGCTTCGGATTGGGGTCAGTGGCGGTTCAAACATAGATTGCCATTGTCGTGACCGCCATTCTTTCCAATACTGCTGTGGAGGAACCACTTTTCAAATCGGTCCAGGGGGTGTGGTATCTTGAGTCACCTACGGGTTGCGCCAGCCAAGCTTGCGTCACCTGCAATTTTAGTTTCGTATGCGTCAGTTGGACCAGTACGGACATTGGAAGGCTGAGTGGAGACCGGAACGGGTTTTTGATGTGAACAACAACGACAAAAACGCGTGCTGCTGTACTTATGTAGCATACCAATAAAGTTTTTGCGGGGTGCCACTTTCTGAGTCTCAACACACAGACCTACCAACACCAACACTACTATAGCCCCACAGAGCACATTGGTGATTGCTATTGATCCCCCATTTTTTCCCGCAATTCCTGTCAATCCACCAACGGAAATCCATCAGGTTGCAGAAAGATATTTCAAAAACAACTGGTCGATTTTCAAACCTAGAGTACTTTGCTGCAAACTCAGGGATGGTGCCGACAACGGCGTCGCTGGAACCGTCTCGCTGAGAGCTTTTCGAGAGAGTATCGCTTGGTTTTCGCGTCTTCGTCGTGGAGCAATCGAGCTTTGAAAATCGGTCCAAGGGGTGTGGTATCTTACATACCGCACTGAGATATCCCCCCAGGGAGCTCCGCAATTTCATTGCTCAAACCGTAAGGGCGCCGCTAATGTACCGGAAGGGTTTTGTCCCGTGCCCATCCTTCTTAACTTATCCCTCCTGTGCATGTCCGACTCGCTGGATGACCTACTGAGTTCGTGCTCCCTCGCGTCAAGGTGCGTAGTGTAGATACTGGATAGCAGGAAGTCGCTGTCCAGTAAACGACGTCTATGTACATACGTAGGCTACCGCCGTATTTTTACTGTGCTCGTTACTGCACGAGCACGATGTACGAGTGAGAGAGGCTGCCGGTGTTCGTCAAGCAGAGGGGCTGCTGCTGCTGTTGTTGCGGTGCGGCATGGTCGAAGTCGTTCTCAGGCAGGATAAATCGACACAAGAGACACTTGCCGCTATCTTCCTCAGGCTGCATAGGTGCATGCTGTCTAGCATTTTCATCACTGGACTGTCGAGCGAATGTTTGAAATTTGCTGAGTATTCGCGCGGTTACAGGAGACTACATACTTCCTGTAGATTGCACAGCGGGGCGTTTTTGTTTTTGCGACATGGTCATGGTGCAGTTCGGTTGAGTGTTTTTTTTTCAAGTTCGAAAGTTGACGGGGCGGTACGGTGCACCCGCCGCAAGATACAATATTCCGTGTTTAACCGGCGGAACCGCGGCAACCGCGGCCTTCGCGGTGCCACGCCGAAGAAAACCGCCGAAATATTCCAGTTGCAGCACTGCCCGTGACAGGAGGACAGAGTACCTACAAGTTCGTGGATGTGCAGGTTTCGTCCTCCTGTGGTCCAACGAGAATATATAATTGTGGGGAAATGGTGCTGCACGGACAGAAAACCACAGACGAAAGAACTGTTAAGACTATTTCGTTCACCAGAAGTGCATCAACAACACGCATCAACATCAACACCGCGCTCAACACATGCAGCCACACCTCACTTGCCTCTACCGCTGTGGGAAAGTTGCCAGTAAAAATAAGGCTCATGTTCACAACCGTCTCTGCGACACTCAGTCAGGGCAAACCTCGGCAAACCACTTGCCCTCTCGCACGAGCAGGTTGGAATGATGGCATGCATAGCTTTTGCCGTTCCTGGTGTTGCGTCTGCATGGAAAAACGGTTTCTTTTCTTGACTGCGGTCGTGGCGACTGAGTAAGAAAAAACCGCATCGTGATAAAAACCGCATCTATGGGGGCGGTTGAACCGCACCGCACCGCATCGCCGAAAAGAAACACACCGCGCACCGTAACACCCCTGAAAATTGCACCTCGCACTACAACTCCATTGCATACACGGGATTTAGCCGGTTAAACGGCCACGCAAATGCTGTTGTTGTTCCAGGGTTCCGGACAGCGCATCTTGCCTCCCCGTGTAGAACGGCCCCCTAAATTTCCTCTCTTCCCTCCGTCATGTACCCCAGAGCCATCCGGTTGTTGACGGCTGAGACGAAAAGACGGGCGATTTTTCTCCGCGCATGCTGCTCACAATACGAGGTAGCTTTGGAACGGCTCTCGGAGGCGCGCCTCGATTCCCTGCAGCAGGTGAGATAGTGCCTTAAATGCGTTGCAGAGGCGCAACAGTAGTTTTTACAACGTCCCCGCGGGGGACTTACCCCCCCCTCCCCTCCCGATGTTTGCCATCGAGGTTGGGTTTTCGTCGCTTGGCAACGACGTTGTAAAACAAGCCAATTCACTTCGTGAACTCGGCAACCAGGTTACCGTTCTTTTTTTTTTTACCTCTGTTTTTTTTTTTTTGCGGTGACCATGAGTGGTGGTCGAGTAGATCATGTTGTGCGGGGTCGAGAACCTCACTCCGCGCAAGGGGGATGATCGCACCACGTTGCGTTAAAATGGTATAGCATCCTCAAGGCAGTTACACAGTGCTTACAACTGTCTTTGGAAGTGAAAGCACCAGAAAATAAATTAAGTCATACGCAGCTGTCATCCGTACGCAAGGAACTAAGCACAAGATGCCGGACACCCTTAGCAGGATGCAGCTCACCCTTCATGCGACTTGCCGAATACCTCACGGCGCTTCGCGCTCGGTGATGTGAAAGCCTGGTCCGGTGAGTACCCGGCGTGCTCCGTCCCGGCTTTGTAGGGATGCGAGGTCAATGGTCCAACGACTGCGGCATGCACGACTATGAGTACCCCACCCCCCCGTCCTCCTTTGGGGATGAAGCCGTCCGCGCCTCCTTTTCCAAGAGTGAGGGTTACAAATAGTGTGGACTGTTAGCCCTGCGCCTGACCCTGTTTTTGGGCCCAAATTCTGTCACGCGGAGGTGCTTTCGAACGGCCCATTTGTCTGATTTTTTTTATTTCGTGGCCAATCAATCCCCGCGTTTTCGCAGCCACGTCAGCTTGACAAGCGAACAGACTGAAAATATGCTGTTGTTTGTCTTGATCGTTTTTTGAGCGGTAGCCTCCCCCTTTGGCACCCGGCTGTGGGGCCGCAGGAACAATGCATAGAGAGCAGGGCCGTCACCGCTACTCATGCCGCAGAAACGGCCGCAAAAACTGCAGTAGCGGCTGCGGCAGAGCCGTTGCACCCGGGCAAAACTTTTCGGACATTAGCGGAATAAAATAGATAATACGCCGATGAGAAAGAGCAGGTAGGTCTGACATTTTCCAGTTAGGAACTGAAGCCGCCACCCCCGTTGTCGCCCTTCTACGGGGTTGAAGAGACATTGCAAGGAAAGCAGGGCAACCATTGCTACTAACGGCGCAGAAACAGTAGGAAGAGCTGCAGCGACGCAGTCTGCAGCAACGCTGAAAGTAGAGTTGAATGATGAAAAAAATATCAGTCCAACAAAACGCACACACGCACACGGAAGTGGCTGTGATCTCATCCAAGAATCAATACACACCCAAATGGATTTGCGACGGCCACTCCCGTTACCGCCCGCCCATGCGGCTGCACAGACATTGCAAGCAAAGTAAGAGAACCAGTGCTACGCATTGTGCAGGAAAGGTAGCAACAGCTGCAGTAGCGCCGGTGGCAGGGCCGTTGGGCCTTTGCACAACTTTCAGAGATGAGCGTAAAAACAAAAACCGACGAGAAAGAGGTATGTCTGATGTTTACAGCATGGTACGAAAAAGGACTGGAGTCGCCGCCGCCCTTCCCGCCCCTTCAGGGGCTTGAAGAGACATTGCGAGGAAAGCAGGGAAAGCACTGCTTCTCATGGCGCAGCAACGGCTGCAAGAGCTGCAGTGTAGCGTCGGTGGTGGAACAAGCGTTGTCGACGAAAAGTCAGTTCGTGAGCCAAAAAACAATCGCACGAAAAAATCTGCCCACAACACCAGTTGAGCTTGTTCCACCGTCGTGCCTGCTTCGCCCCCGCTCCAAACCTCAGACAGACCACCTCCTCGCACCCTCCCCCGTAGCATTACTCCGTCCAGAGCTCGCTCCCTAGGTGCTCGCCCCGTAGGCGGCAGTGGGCTTCCGCGCCCTTGACCCGCCCGTGCCTACCGCATCGGCTGGTTGTGTAGTCACTGCATTTTGTTTGTTGACAAGCGAGGGACTCTTTGGACCCGTGCGTCACCCAAACCTACCCCGTCATAAGATTCGTTTTGAGAGATGTCTGATTCGTAGTCCGGGATTCCCTCCCACTGTTTGATGTCAAGTCAAACAAGGTTTGGCGTCGCCAGCCATAGAGGCGAAAAAAAATGTTTTTGTGACTGTTCAGCGAGCAGCCTGATCACGCGCTTACGCCAAAATGGGGAGGGCTAACTGTGGACGTAAGGGTGGAGTATACCAAATGTAAGCCACTGATATGTTATTTCATGGTTACGTGAGTAAAAACGTTTGGCAATATTTTTTTTCCAGTCAAATTTTCATTTTTTTGAAACAGAGTAGGAGTTTGCCCGCATTTTGCGGGGGGATGATTTTTTAGTCCGCTCCACCACGGCCAAGTTGCGTCGATCAGTTACTGCGTGCGGCGGGGATGTGAGGATGGGTGTGAGTGGAAGGCACAAAACACAGCAGTGTGTTAATGCGTGGACACATCCAGCTCTTTACGTATAAAAATCACCAACAGAATGAAGATAAAACAGGTAGGAGTCCCGGAACACTGCAATATCTCGCCCATTCAGCGTCGCGAGTCTTGGCAGTGAGTACATGCAAGTATGAACGTGTGGTTGCAGCGCGCTTGACAATGCTGTGCTATACAATGCTAGGTTTGTTATATCTCGGCTCCCGCTTGGGGTCTCGAGCGGGCAGCGGCAGCGGAGTCAGTCGTGACGGAGAGAGTCGGGGACGTCCCTGTCGGCGCCGCGAAGAACGAGAGTCGGTCGGGGTCCGCGTGCGCGCGAGAGCCCAAAATCGTCTTGAGTTGAGAGTTGCGCGAAACGTCCAGCTGTTCTGTGAGCAATCCTGAAGTTCAGATTGAGTTTAAAATGCTTACCTTTGTCCCGAGAAGACATCTGAACAGAGTTGTTAGGCAGGTCAGCATGAAACGCGTGCGGGACTGCGTACACACGAGGGGTACATCAACATGTGTTGATGGTGGCAGGGCTCGGGTTGGCTTCCGGTGATGTTTCGTTGTTTTTCATTTCATGCACGCACGAACGCGCGCGTAGCACGTCATCCACGAATGTTCGTCGTGTCAACAACAGCCCACTGCTGCAACGGTGCGGCTAGCTACGCCCCGAGCACACAGCAGTGCGAGCAGATAGATGTGTTTGTCTCATCTGTACATACGTTTGGTGAACTTGATACATCAGCCCGGGGTCACGCGGCAGGAAAGCCACATGTACGGGTGTGAGAGAATGCACGTTTAGGTGATATCGCACTCACCGGTGATGTCAGACCCCCGTGCGATTACCTTTGGGTAGCTGTTTTTTTTTTTTTCGGCCAAAACAAAACACCGGCGGGAGACAGTGCAGAGGGAGAGAGAAGTGTAGCACACGAGACAACTGCTCTACTTGTGTACATGCAACAGCTATCTCCTCCTATAGGCCATGAGGGCAGCCCGCGGCAGGGTGGTGGCCACAGACAGGGTTATAAAAAGGTTGATGGGTGGTCGCGGTGCGGCCGGTGGGGCAGGTTAGCCTTGTAGGCCTTGAAATGATCAGTCACTAAGCTGCCTAAACTACGGTATGTTCAGTATCATAAAATGATCTATGAGAATGATCTAGTAGAGGACATGTGGACCAATAGCCGGTATCTGTACTTCTGTACTTTGCCGCCCCACTATTGTGAGCCCTGCCGGGTCACTAGAGCTCCTGTGTTTTTCGCAAAAGCACACAAGCACAACAGCACACACCTACCTCCTCGCATGAACGGCATGTACCTATGATGGTGGTGTACATGCGTGTTGCGATTTTTTTGGACTCGTCTCTGCTGCTGCTGTGTAGGATCTTCGGAGTGTACAAATATCAAATTTGGAGATGCAGCGTACGAGGACATGTTGGCTTGGCTGGGCTTGAATTGCCCCTTTTGCTGACATCCGCTCTTTGTATTGCAGTGGCTGCATAGATTTGGGCGAGGACATGTTTGTGGAGCTACGATGTGTGTCTCTGTGAAAGGATTTTTTTTACCGAGATCCGCTGCTGTGGCATTCGCATTTAGCGCAATGTGCATTATTTCCGAATTTCGGAACCCTGCCAGGGGCCTTGATTTTTCCCGCTGGCACTGACGTCTGTTCATTGGTCACCGGTGAGCTTGGTCGATGCCAGCACTGAAGACACACCTACACATGGACTTGCCAACATCTAGCGTGGAGGGACACAGGGCGGCAACTCCATGGCATGCCTCCACACCAGCACATGAGAATGATGTATCAGTGATCTATCAGTACGCCTGAAGACCCAAAATGCTTAAATACCAAAAACGAATCATTATCCCCTTTGGGCCTAGGTTCCGTTTCGACGTCAACTTTATTAATCCACCGCAGATAACATTGAGACATAAGTGCAAAAGAAACAGAAAGTGCTTCTCTAGACGCAACAACTACCTCCACCTGTAAGCCATGCGGGCAGCCCGCGACAGGGTGATGGCCATAGGGTTGATGGGTGGTCACGCTGCGGCCGGTAGGGCAGGCAGATAGCCTTGTAGACGTTGAAATGATCAGCCGTCTAGCTGCCTCAACTACTCTATTTGCGTATTTTCTACTGATCAATGATCAGTCAGAGGGCTCGAAGGCCCATAGCTCGTAGCTGGTATTGTATTCCTGTTTCTGTACTTGTCTGCCCCCCCCTCCTGTGGGCCCTGCCGGCTTTCCTGTTTTCCCCCCACAATTGCACAAGCACACCGGCATAGCATTACACACCTAAATTTACTTATCATTGCGGCTTCCTAGGTTGGGGCAAGGGTATGTGTGGAGCCATTCTTGGGTATGTTGTCTATGCTATTTTGTTTGACTCGCCTACGCTGCTATAGTGAAGCTGCTGACACGATGACTGCTGGATCTTGAGAAGGTTCGATTGTCCATAGATTGAAGCAACATACCACGATATGATCGGCTTGGCTTGAAATACCCCTTTTGCATCCCTCCGCTCTTTGGATCAGACACTACCTAGGTTCGGGCGAAGGGTATGCGTGGTGCTGTGATGCCTGTCTGTGAAATACTTCGTACCGAGATCAATTTTGGCATTCGCATTTAGCGCGTGCGCATTTTTCGAATTTTGGCCCGCTTCCCGATACCTACAGAGCTTTCCGTTGGCACTGACGCGTTTTCAGTGGTCAGCCGATTAGCGCGGTCGATGCAGAGAATATTGACACATCTATGAACTCCCCAACACCCGTCGTGGAGGGTTACAGAGGACGGCTACTCCACAGCTGGTCACCACACCAGTACTTGTAAATTTCCAATCAATGATCAGTTAGCACGCCTGCCCCAAAAATGATTAGTTATCATATCGCACGGGATCGGCGACATCGCACGGGGGTGCGATGTTGCCAACACCGAGTGCCCCGAGTGGTTCCGGGACACTCACTGCGCCAGAGATACCTCACGATTTCATCGTGAACGGTGCTGTAGTGCCACACATTAAACACTACTTGTTTAGCCGTATGGCCGTGACATATTGGGTGTCGGAGTTTTTGCACGGGTTTGTACGCTGTATAACCACCCAGTACTACTGCTGAAGGGTCTGTTATTTGCTCAGCACCGGACGTATAGGGGTTATCGCACCTCCCGTGCGATAACCATTCAGAGTCGAATGATTTCATTCGAAAATCGCACGGGGATCGGTGATATCGCATGTACAGGTGATATCGCACCCCGGTGCGACAAAAAGTGCAGAACGATATGATTGTGGGGAATCGATCCCACCACCGACCGTGCTCTCTCATCTTTTCGGTAGAATGAATTATTTTTATTTTTTTTCTCGAAGGCGCCACCTCCCTGTGTTGCTTGCCCTACTTCTTTTCACGAGAAGGTTTCAGCCGTCCCTCGTGAACTATTTATGACTTCGAAGTGTGCGTACTCGCGAAATTTATCGGGATGTTTCACCCAGAGAGAGAGATCCACTGGCAACCTGCCACTGTTGTAGGTTTTCGAGATCAACTACTGGACCTCCCGGATACCGGGTGTCATAGCGATTGTACAACATTGGTGGTTGGGTAACGACTATCTTTGACTCACAATGCCACCTTGCTGCTGCCAACTTAATCCGATCCAGCAGGACTCGCGACTGCAGGATGAACAACATGAACTGCCTCCCCGACAGCGCCAATCGTTGACTGAACCCGACCGGCGGCGAAAAGCTGGGCAGAGCCGCTTTGACTGTCGACAAGGCTCGAAGGCGGCAGGTTGCTGCGTAGCTTCAGCCACCACTGATGGACAAGCGAGGTGCCGGAGCGCCTCGTCGGAAACACGCACCGCACTTGACACAGCGACAACGCAAGCCGCCATTTCGGAGATCTCGCGATCTCCGAGGAATCGACGTGAGGTGTCGACAAACGACTCCGCTGTTTCGCAAGAGTCGTCGCCCATGACAAAGTCTCTGGAGGAAATCCTGGAGCAAGCTCGCAGCATTCGGACCAGTAACGTCTCGACGACGGTGCCTGCTGGGCTCAACGACGCGACGGGTGCCAAGCGAGCGGAGATCCCTAGCAGCGGCAGCAGCAGCGTACGTGGAGGGTACCTCAAGGCGGCAAGATCGGTGACAGGGAAGGCGCGGTTAACCGCTTCATCCAGCAGTGGTTGTAGGGCAGGGGTAGCTCCGGGCGCAAGAACCAAGAGAGCGAACTCTGTCTCCGGGCGACCTTTAGGCCATACAGAAACTGGAACTATCAGGAAGGCCACTTCACCTACGGTGGCCACCCGTGACAACGAACGACGGGGGAACGCTTCTTGCCGAAGTGGAAATGAATCGGGCTTTAGCCATACTGGGGCGAACCGATCCCATGTCACTTGTTCCCAACGTTCCGCCACACAATCCGAGTGTTTGGAACAGCTTGAAGAGCAGGCTCAGGTCTCGGAAATATCTGAGGCTACTGTGAACGAGGTTGCGGTAGAAATTGCTGCAAATCTTGAGAGTGGGATGTGGGAGGAGATAGATTGCTATGAAGCAGCAAGAGCAAGGTTTTTGGGACGAGACGATGGAAGCAGCGGCAGCAGCGGTGGTGACGACGGCAGCATGGGAGGCAGCTCGCGTGCTGTGTTCGAGGCCGCTGAGGAATCACTTCTGCGCGATCTCGATGCACCAGGCTCAGACGGTTCCTGCGCCGATGGTTACCCTCATGCACGAGGTAGCCCTCTGCCAGACCCACTTTTTTTTCGTTGGCGAGAGATGCTTCGGGTCCGACAAGCACCTCGTTATGATGCAACACCTCGCCAAGACGTCTGCCACGGCCAAGACCTGCTTGGCAGCGACAACGCTGGGTGTACCGATCTACGTTGTCCAGAGCGCAGCGAAGGCTGTGCTGCGGGCGCTGGGGAAGCACAAGGGCAATGCGATGTCGGAAGGTTGAGAGAAATACAACTGCTGCAACGGTCACTTTTGATGCTGCTGGATGAAGCCGAGGGGAAGAGGGAAGTGTTCGCCCAAGAGGAGCGGAGGCGAGCGGGGTACACGGGCGTGGAGACTTGGAGAGGGAGGGATACTCGGCAACGTGAAGAGCGCAGCGACGAGGGAGGCATGAGTCGACTGTTGCAAGAATTCGAAGACTGGTACTGCCGGAACAAGGTAAGAATTTATTTGGTTGGATTTTGTGTGCTCGCCCAATATTTCAGAATTAAGGAGAGAAGCAAGGTACCGTCCTCAGCATTCACGATCGGTTGTCATCTTTTGGGTCCGCTTTGGATGCTTGTTTGGGGCCGGGGGGAAAGACGTTTTGTGGCATACAACACCCAGCCTAGGGAAAAAAGGACCATTCGAGATTAGGCGAGGAACACCTGCATACGGTCTGTCGTGTTGTCCTTGGTGGTGCGCAGCATGAAAAAAATACCGCCCCTACTGAGTGCCTGTATGAGGTTTGAGGTGCGTGAGCAAGTTCTGCGGAAGTCTCGGACGATATCCCGAAACGCTTGAAGGGTACAGCGTTGTGTGCCTTGTGATCCCGTGGGTGATCCGTCCACAGCCTCGCTTACCCTCCCTGCGACCCTCCGGCGCTCTATGATTTCGAACGGCGCGTTGACTATACCAAGACTGGGCACGTTACCGGCTTGATACGGGAGACTTTGGATGCGATGACACATGACTCTTGCAGCTATGCCGACTTGTCAACACTGTCCGAGGTAAGGTTCAGGTGTGCTGGACTGGTGTGGTTGTTCTTCAACACCGCTTTGTTCATTCGTTGCCGACACTTTGGCTAGCACCCGGTTTGCGTTGACATGCATCGTAACACTTACAACACGATGGACGTTGGTAGGGTGCAACGGCGTTAGAGTGTAGCTTCCTCTGCCGTAAAATCGTTGGTCGTGTGGAATTTTCTGGTTTGTTTTTCCCCGATAGCCCTTCTTCGAGCTACTTCCCGCCTGCAGGGTGTCTGCTCCGGTACCCTTTCCTATTCTGAATTTCTAGTTGTTTCATACCCCGTTGCAGGTGCTAAGCCCACCTCCCCGACGTGCCTTTTTTTGGCCCCTCCCAGGAAGCCAAAGCCCTCGTTGCGAACCCATCGCTTGTGCTGACGGGAGAGAATCCTCTCTGCACCTTTCCGGGACCGTTTGATGGCTGTGCTGGGTGGAAAGATTGGCAACATGCCAACGGGGTCCAAGCCTTGCGTAATACTGCGTGTTTCGCTCTGGTTGAAGAGCTGCAGTGTCGCGCGCCTTCTTGCTGGCCCCATGATAGGTGAGATTGTGGCGGTTGGCACTTCGGCCGGCGTATTATTTACCTTGGGGTGTTTGGTGGTAGTTACAGGTGTCGGTGTAGGCGCTGTGAAGTGTGCTATTATAGTCCTGTTTGGTTTCCCCAGACGTGGACGGGGTCAGACGCATACCGCGCAGCTGTCCCCACCTAAGGGGAAATTGGACCGAGATGGAGGGATCTACTATTATACTGACAGGGTGGAGGTCAACCAATGTTTGCATGCGTCAAACACACTGTCTCTCTCAGCATTAGCTGAGCCCCCAAGATAGGGCAACCCGTATTCGATGGCATGGATGTGTTTGGTCAGGGACTGCTGTCCCTTATTGGTGCTCGATTTATTCTCCGTTTCCTTCGTTGGTGTTTCTTTTCCGCACGCTGTGTGAATCTGCCTGTGCCAAATTGTTTCAATCCTGGTACGTTTTCTGAACAGAAAGCAACTCTCGGCTGGTATTGATGTACTTTTCGATACTAGCGCATCTCTGCTTTGGCGTCATGCCGTTATGCATTGCAGGGAAAGACAATCACGGAGCCTCAAACGTACCCACATATCCAGAAACACGCCGAATATTAACCACAAACGTGCAGTTGCATGCAAACGCTAGTTACAATACTCCTAAGCATACAAGTGCCGGGCGGAAACGCGAGTGTCTTTCAACAAGAATCGAGTGGTTTGCTTGGCACTGATGCCAAGATGGCGACAATCGGAAATCAATGATCCCCGCGGGAACCCATCGGGATCCATTAGACTCAGGGTAGACGGAGGAGTTTTTTTCGTTGCCCCCGTGGGGAAAAGGTGGTTTCGCAACTTGTCGGCCGACGTTCCGGGTGGTCCACGCCCCATCGGGAGGAAACCAAGGGGATGACGATGTCCGCTGCGGCGAACGTGGTCGTCCGAGCGGAACAGCGCGGTGGAAAACTTCAAACCGCGGGTTTGGAGTATCGGCCATTTTGCAACCTGACAAACAAGCGATACGGTTACCGGCATCGTACGTAACAACAGACCGTTTGTGATCATGGGGTGGGACGAGTTGTTGTCCGCGACTCGCCAAGGTTTTGCCCCTGCCTATGCGTGTAGCTGGTATGCTACGCCTGCAAAACACTCGGTTCTCCCCTTTTGTGCATGCAGTTGAGGACTTCGAAACTCTGTTCCGAAGTCAGGACTTGAGTTCAAACCTCAGGCTAGTCGGAAATCTCACGTTGTTGTACTCGACAAGCGGAGAACGACCATTTCGTGGGCGCACAATACGTTCGAAATTGCCTGTGAACGAGAAAAAGAGACCTCTGGATTATCTCGCAATTCAGTCTTCGGCGAGCACCGCATGATAGTGATGATGGAAGCAAAATCTTCCTTCTTGGTGACGCCAAATGATGTGTCCATATTTTCCGCCAGGTGTTGCCTGACGTCCAAACTTGATAGGATGACAACACTCCCCCCCCGCCGTGCCTATACCCCCCACCGCGTTTTTTTCCATCTCAGCGACTCCGCGCTAGGACACACAGCAGAGCTCTTCGCGCGACAACTACGGACCAACTCCGTTCTTGCTGCGGAAACGGACATTTCCCGCCTTGTTGTCCCCGCCCTGGCGCGTGAGCTATCGCATGCATGCCGCCGTCAACGATCTGCTGAAAAGCCACCTGTAATACCTGCAATGGAAGTACAGCAGCAGCAGCAGCAGCGGCAGGTTCGGATAGACGACGCCCAAGGCAGATTCAAGACTGGCCGTAGCGAACGGCACGGCATTAATCCGGAGTCTTTGCGCGAAGCGGTTCCAAAATGGCGCGTGCCCGCTGGGGAGGAGCGGAGATGTGGTCTCACCTCCGACGAAGCGAGGGACGACGCGCATTGGGCCCTTGTACTGGCCGTTTTCCGGGCGGTGGATTCTATTCTAAGCGGTGGCGGGAGGCCGAGGCTGAGCTTCGTACGCCGCAGTGCTACTGCTTGCTGGGATAATTGGAAGTGAGCCTGTCCATGGCGTTTTGTCGTCTATATAGCTTAAAAATTCGGTTTGTGGCCAACACATGTAACCGAAGAACGGTCGTTCTGCGTTTGTCATCTTCTAGTTTGCTTTGGCTCGTGCTGCTGTGCATTCCAGAGCCGTCTATTTCAAATTCGTGCGTCCTGCTGTTTTTGCTGAGATGCATCACATAAGAGATTGGGTCTGCGTTTGGAATTCATTTCGGCAATGCCGATTTTGCTGGGTACACTGTCCACGGTCAGGAAGCGCCGAGGTGTGTTTTCACGTCTGGAAGTTCCGACGCACACAAAAAGCGAACGCGCACGATTTTCTGCTGTAGGCAATGATGACCTGATCTATTGTACCCCCTCGGGAATTTCGCGCCCATGGCGACATCCCTAATTTTTTTTCTCCATCTGACGCTCAGAATTTCTTCAAGAACTGCCGAAGAGGTTCTTACTTTGTCGTCGTTATCGAACCTCGGCTACTACACGAGAGCGACATTTTATTGCGCGGAGTCCGCCGGCCAGCTGCGCGTGCGTGTGTTTGTTGGATCGTTATTGGTAGCTATCGGCCAAACTTTGCAAACCTGTTTGCTGAGTACACTGCAGGCGTTGCTTGCCCGAGGATCGCTGGTGTTCAGCCTTCAGCGCGGAAAAACTCAGCAAAAACACTTGAACGAACGCGAAGACAATTTTTTTCGATGGCTTGCAGTCATGTGTCGGGAAAACAAGCGAACAACAGAGCATCCCATCGCTATCGACAATCGATCACCCAGTTTTTCATGTACCCGTTGATCGAGCAAGTCAGCTCGTGTGTCTACCCGCTGCTGACGGGTAAGAGCAGCAATAATCAGCCACCGACAGCATACAAACACTCTCTTCCACAAGGTTCGCATGGACGATGAGTACCCTCAAGAAATTAAGCTCAGGGAAAAACAAACGCTGTCTGATGGCGCTCGTCGTGCTACCTATTCGAACAGCGTCCAGCAATCGGAGACAGAGGTGGAAGGGGGGGGGGGACTGGATGCGTGGCAAGAACTACTTCATGTACATGCAGGCTACTGGATACATCCGTTGTTGATGCTCCGTAACTATTGCATGCAGTCTAGGCGTTCGGCGATGCGCGCCCACCCCATAGAAAAGATTGTGAGAGGAGCGGTGCTACAATATGTTGTCGCCAGAACCTCACTATTTCTGTGCGTATCGAATGTGGTGGCGTGGTGTAGCCTACTCTAAAATAGTCGTTCGAGACACAACCACCATGTCGATCCTAACGTAGTTGGCACTGGCCCCCCCAAAGCACAGGAAAGAAGGTTGGTTGTGTCGAGGAAACTGTTACAACGTAGTCAGGCACAGTTTACCATAGGTGCGACTGCGGCAACCAGCCTTCCGTAGAAATAATACAGGAAGAGATGGTCAGCAGAGAACATGAGCACAGAGTTGTAGCGGAGATAATTTGGCAGGCGAGACTGTAGTTGTTTTATTGTTCCGAACCCCGAAATTCCGGTACTGGGGCCATTACCCCGGAGACCCTCGGAACCTGCTGTGTTTTTCTGCTTGTTTTTTGTTTTGTTTTGTTGTTAAGATGAGACACAAGCGCGCCTTCGCCCCTTTGTGCTCACCCTCACCTATCACCCATCAAAGCCTGACCAGGGAGTCAGTTGATAAAATCATCTATCTACATTTCTCATTCCAACGCTCGCTCGGGCCTACCGATCTCACAGCAGTGTAGGCCAACCTCTGTAATAGCGCGGTGACAGCAGTGTAACCTCTATGGTAGACTACAAAGTCTACGAGCTACAGCAGCACCGCCACCTCCGCTGCTGCAGGACGCCACATTTTGTGACAATTTTTTTCGATGGCTTGCAGTCATGTGTCGGGAAAACAAGCGAACAACAGAGCATCCCATCGCTATCGACAATCGATCACCCAGTTTTTCGTGTACCCGTTGATCGAGCAAGTCAGCTCGTGTGTCTACCCACTGCTGACGGGTAAGAGCAGCAATAATCAGCCACCGACAGCATACAAACACTCTCTTCCACAAGGTTCGCATGGACGATGAGTACCCTCAAGAAATTAAGCTCAGGGAAAAACAAACGCTGTCTGATGGCGCTCGTCGTGCTACCTATTCGAACAGCGTCCAGCAATCGGAGACAGAGGTGGAAGGGGGGGGGGGACTGGATGCGTGGCAAGAACTACTTCATGTACATGCAGGCTACTGGATACATCCGTTGTTGATGCTCCGTAACTATTGCATGCAGTCTAGGCGTTCGGCGATGCGCGCCCACCCCACAGAAAAGATTGTGAGAGGAGCGGTGCTACAATATGTTGTCGCCAGAACCTCACTATTTCTGTGCGTATCGAATGTGGTGGCGTGGTGTAGCCTACTCTAAAATAGTCGTTCGAGACACAACCACCATGTCGATCCTAACGTGGTTGGCACTGGCCCCCCTAAAGCACAGGAAAGAAGGTTGGGTGAAGACTACTGTTCCGTGGGTATCAGCATCATGTGATAAATTCTGAAGCCCTGCAGAACGCGCCACCACTTGAACTTTGCAGGTAAGAACTTGAGCCCAACTAGATCCTGTAGGACAGACGGAGTTCTGTTTCTGTTTTGTACGCCGATTGCCAAATGCAGAGGACTTGGTCTTCCTGTTTGGATTTCATCGTGACAACTAGAGGAGTACGTATATGCTTATAATGGCGTGAAGTCGGGCGACGTCCCCCCCCCCCCCCCCCCCCCCCCCCCCCCCCCCCCC